>BLSH010348338.1:0-11566 GCA_018402905.1 Glandirana rugosa
GATTCTTTTTGTATAAAATTTCCATTTGCTCTGGTAAGAGTCTTATTCTATCATTGGTGGTGGAGCACATGAGGTGTTGATGCCTTTAACTACTACTGCACTCCGGCAGTCTCCGTTTTTCACACCATTTGGGACTATTTATACTACTTACACATTTATTTAGACTTTTGTCACTGATCATTTACTGTTCATCATTTGCTAGTTAATCTTTACGCTATTTTCACATTGGGACAGGGGGGCGGGTAAAGCACCGCTGGTTTCAGCAGCGCTTTTCTGCTGTTATAGTGGCGCACAAGGGGTTAAAAGTGGCGGCGCTTCCAGGGTGGCGTGCAGCGGCTTTATAAGTGCTGTCCATTGATTTCAATGGAGGAGTGGTGCATACGCCGCTCAGCGTGCCGCCCCAAGGATGCTGCTTGCAGGACTTTTCCTAACATCCTGCAAGCATACTGTCCCAGTGTTAAATGTACTCAGGCTTTCACATTGGGTGCATAGGGACACGTTTTCAGGTGCTTTACAAGTGCTACTTTTAGCGCAAAAGTTCTTGAAAAATGGCTCAGTGTGAAAGTGGCCTTAGCGTGGCACTTTTTGAAAATAATGTATGACATAATTTGTCTAGCCATAGACACCAGGAAGTAACTGAAGAAATGTAAAAAACAGTTTAAAACAAGCAACTATGACATACTTTCCTATCCATTTACTAATGCTAGCAGCAAAAGGATTAATAATAGTCAGTGTTGATTGAGAGGGGTATGTTTCGCTTTAAGAAGTTTAATAACACGGAAGCTTCTGAGATCATTCAAAACTCATTGACAGATGCATTTGACCTTCTTTTGACCTGCTTGACCTTGCCCTCTTGACCTGCTTCAAGAGGGTTTTGCATTTTAGTAGCCTTGCATGTACAGTAGCTCACAAAAGTGAGTACACCCCTCACATTTTTGTAAATATTTTATTCTATCTTTTCATGTACAACACTGAAGAAATGACACTTTGCTACAATGTAAAGTAGTGAGTGTACAGCTTGTATAACAGTGTAAATTTGCTGTCCCCTCAAAATAACTCAACACACAGCCATTAATGTCTAAACCACTGGCAACAAAAGTGAGTACACCCCTAAGTGAAAATGTCCAAATTGGGCCAAATTAGCCATTTTCCCTCCCCGGTGTCATGTGACTCGTTAGTGTTACAAGGTCTCAGGTGTGAATGGGGTGCAGGTGTATTACATTTGGTGTTATCGCTCTCGCTCTCTCATACTGGTCACTGGAAGTTCAACATGGCACCTCATGGCAAAGAACTCTGTGAGGATCTGAAAAAAAGAATTGTTGCTCTATATAAAGATGGCCTAGGCTATAAGAAGATTGCCAAGACCCTGAAACTGAGCTGCAGCACGGTGGCCAAGACCATACAGCGGATTAACAGGGCAGGCTCCACTCAGAACAGGCCTTGCCATGGTCATCCAAAGAAGTTGAGTGCACGTGCTCAGCGTCATATCCAGAGGTTGTCTTTGGGAAATAGATGTATGAGTGCAGCCAGCATTGCTGCAGAGGTTAAAGGGGTGGGGGTGAGCCTGTCAGTGCTCAGACCGTAAGCTGCACACTGCATCAAATTGGTCTGCATGGCTGTCGTCCCAGAAGGAAGCCTCTTGTAAAGATGATGCACAAGAAAGCCCGCAAACAGTTTGCTGAAGACAAGCAGACTAAGGAAATGGATTACTGGAACCATGACCTATGGTCTGATGAGACCAAGATGAACTTATTTAGTTCAGATGGTGACAATCGTGTGTAGCGGCAACTAGGTGAGGAGTACAAAGACAAGTGTGTCTTGCCTACAGTCAAGAATGGTGGTGGGAGTGTCATGGTTTGGGGTTGCATGAGTGCTGCCGGCACTGCGGAGTTACAGTTCATTGAGGGAACCATGAGTGCAAACATGTACTGTGACATACTGAAGCAGAGCATGATCTTTGCAAACTGGGCCGCAGGGCAGTATTGCAACATGATAAAAAACCCCTAAACATAACTCCAAGACGCTGAGGGTAAAGTTGATGGACGGCCAAGCATGTCTCCAGACCTAAACCCTATTGAGCATCTGTGGGGCATCCTCAAACAGGAGGTGGAGGAGAGCAAGGTCTCTAACATCCACCAGCTCAGTGATGTCGTCATGGAGCAGTGGAAGAGGACTCCAGTGGTAACCTGTGAAGCTCTGGTGAACTCCATGTCCAAGGGGGTTAAGGCAGTGCTGGAAAATAATTGTGGCCACACAAAATATTGACACTTTGGACCCAATTTGGACATTTTCACTTAGGGGTGTACTCAGTTTTGTTGCCAGCGATTTAGACATTAATGGCTGTGTGTTGAGTTATCTTGAGGGGACAGCAAATTTACACTGTTATACAAGCTGTACACTCACTACTTTACAGTGCAGCAAAGTGTCATTTCTTCAGTGTTGTCACATGAAAAGGTATAAAAAAAAAATTTACAAAATTGTGAGGGGTGTACTCACTTTTGTGAGGTACTGTACATGTAAAACCTGCTTGAACAAAAGCCCAGTGATACAGGCCCTTAATGTTAATTATGTACTGTAGATGGTCAAGGGAGGATTAAATGAAATTATACTAAAAAGTGAAAACCCCTTACATTATATCTAAAGCTCAAACTTTTTTTTGTTTTTGGATTGAGTAAGAATGGTTAAAACCCCTGTCATTGTTTATTTATGTCATTGGGGAGATTTCCCTTCACTTCCTGTTCTGCGGACACAACAGTAAGTGAGAGGAAATCTATCCAATGTGAGCAAAATCCCCTCCTAGACAGTCGTCACCAGAACAAGTGTCCCCATTGGAACATTCCTCACATTTTCTGTTTTGGTGACAACCTAAAATTTAGAATTTTCTATGAAAACTGATAAAAAAAGTTTAATTATAGTTGACCACTTTCTTCTTTAAAAACAGCACCGGTTAGAAACACGACCTGTCTGCATTGTGTTTTCAGAGACCATAAATAACTGAAGAGAGGTGAATGAGCAATATATATAGTTAGATGACAAATTGTTAATCAGTGTCACTGTACAGGTTTTAAATTGCATCTGTGTTTGTTCATTCATTACTGCCAGCAATTAAATCCAAATTTAAGTTTTCTTGCTTTCTGACTTTCAGACACAGTGTCAGTCTCTGCACACCTGGACATCCCGAAAACGTTATTGGAGGTTTGATGAGGACAGCTGGTGGATGACAGCGGTTTAATTAGTGTCACCTTTTAAGCTGACAAATCTGCGTTTAAAGGAGCAAGGCCTGGAGTCTGGACAAATAAATCCACATTTGTTAGACTGCTCAAATATTTGGGTCAGCTGCAGATGATATTTCCTGGCAAGGTTCACATCAAGAGACACAAAACTGTGTATTTTTCATTTTCCTGGCAGTTTTCACATAAGCACCACAGACAAAATTATGATTTCATATTCAGACCTTCAACTAAAAAGGGGGGGATTGATTTGCAAATCAAATAAATTGTTCAGTTCACAGAGTCTAATCTCTTTTGGCAAAAGCAAACATGGTGAATGACAGAGAATAGTTTTATGTTATTTGACAATGTTATGCAGTCTAGAAGACACTCTGGGGTTGATTTACTAAAACTGGAGAGTGCAAAATCTGGTGCAGCTGTGCATAGTAACCAATCAGCTTCTAACTTCAGCTTCTTCAATTAACCATTTCCTTATTGGGCATTTAAACCCCTCTCCTGCCCAGACCAATTTTAGGCTTTCAACACTGTCGCATTTTGAATGACAATTGCGCGGTCGTGTGACACTATACCCAAACAAAATAGAGCTTTCTTTTGGTGGTATTTGATCCCCTCTGCGATTTTTATTTTTTGCGCTATAAACAAACAAAGAGCGACGATTTTGAAAAAAGAACAATATTTTTTACTTTTTTGCTATAATAAATATCCAAAAAAAAATATAAAAAAGAAAATTATTCATCGGTTTTGGCCAATATATATTCTTCTACATATTTTTGGTAAAAAAAAATCGCAATCGGCATACTTTGATTGGTTTCACAAAAGTAATCGCGCCTACAAACTATGGGAATAGATTTGTGGCGTTTTTACTATTTTTTTTTTTTACTAGTAATGGCGGCGATCTGCGATTTTTATCGGGACTGCAATATTGCAGCGGACATATCGGACATTTTTGACACATTTTTGGGACCAATGACATTTATATAGCGATCAGAAATTTAAATGTCCACTGATTACTGTATAAATGTCATGGGCAGTAAAGGGGTTAACCTGCAGGGGGCAGTGAAGGGGTTAACAGTGTCCCCTGGGCGTGTTCTAACTGTGGGGGGGCGGGGCTGGTTGGAACATAACAGATCTAACTGATCCCAGTGACAGGGATCAGTAGATCTGTCATGTCCCCTGTAACAGATCGGAGAACCGCCACGTTTACATCGGCGGTTCCCCGTTCTGAAGCTGCTACAGGTGATCGGTGGGTCTCGGGCGGACATCGAGTCTGCCTGACCCGAGGGCACACCCACGCAGCGTGCGGCAGCCGCCAGAGCGCGCCGCTGCAGGCTGTGAGTGAGCGCGGGGAGCGTGCACAAGGCAGGACGTCCATAGACATCCGCCAGGCATTTCAGATCCGTGCTGTAGCCGTCTTTTGGCTATAGCGCGGTCCTGAACTGGTTAAGCTTAGACAAAAAACCTGGAATCTGATTGGTTTCTATGCAGAGCTGCACCAAATTTTGCACTCTCTAGTTTTAGTAAATCAACCCCTCTGTGAGGGTAAGCAGCTGACACAGAGCAAAATGTCAGATTTCTGGTGACCTCTGACCCTAACTGTTAAGCTGTCAAGTGATCCTGTCATAAAAATGATTAAACCTCCTGGTACCTTACAAATAAGCTGCCAAATACCCCTCTGTTTATGAGTTCTCAATTTCTACTGGGAGACCAATGGGCCTGGGGAGAAGTGATCATCTCCGGGGTCCTCTACAGTTCTCATTGTCGTTGCTATGTCCTCCATTGGAAGTCATTGGATGCCCATGTGAGCAAATGACAACACAAAAGCATACCTCAAAGATAGGAGAAGAGCATCGTCATCCTACAACAGAAAATTCCAGAACAAGAACCCAGTATTATTTTTAAACAAGACCCGCACGGCAGCTTAAACATACCTTCCTTTCACTGCCCTTCAGCTTCATTTGGCTACCAGGAGCAAAAGAAATGCCCTATGTAGACTCCAAGTAACTGGGATTATAGCTTACACAGGATTATGGATTCCCTGTTTGTTAGCAATGACCATTCCTAGAATTATTGGGTATTTCCATTGGCTCTTAACAATGACTAGAGTAGTAGTGTTCAAAGGAAAGGTGGACAAAGATGGTCACCAGGGAGGCAATGTGAGACCACACTCTTTGTGGGTGGTAGTGAGGGTGAAATGTCCATATCCCACACTCTGTCCTCACTGCACCTCAGTAGCATTGCCTTGTATACACAGGGCAGCCTTATTGAGCCGGTTGCTAGGACTCTGGCAGCTTGGCCCTACAGCGTCATTGGTTGTAATGGTTAGGGGTGAGCTACCGGTTTGGTCTGAAACCTGGTTTCAGACTGCATTTCACTTGTTCATCTGAATATTGAACTTTTATTCCATTCCACAGGATTATATATGACAGGTTCCTCCCCCCGGTCAATAATTGTTAAGAAAGCAGCAAGTGCCAACAACCAGATCCTTAGAGTGTTACTAAACCCAGGATCCTACATTCACTATATCTGGTCCCCCACAGTACACAGAACACGGAAATGCAATTATTTTAGTAAATATAAACTGCTAAATACCTTTTCTCATCAGCAGTATATTGCAGTCTTATGAATTCTATGAGAGTCTGGTTAAAGCTTTTAGGAGGAGTTTTCATTTTACTCTGACTGCTCTAAAAGGCTGCAAGACCCCTGACCCTCTGTCTATCTGGACAGTGCTGATGGCCCTTTGCTGATCACATGCACCCTCCCAAGAAAAAAAAAACTCTCTAGCAATACACACCAAACTGAGCATGTGCAGAGTGTCTCCAAGGCTCTGTACTACCAGTAGACTGATTAGGGACAGTGGAAGAAAGGGAGGATCAGAGAAGAGGGGATCAAACAACCTTTTTACATAATGCAGAGGATTAACCCCTTAGGTTCCACAGTTAGTATAACAAGCATGTTGTACTGCATATACAGACTGATTTATATACAGATATATACAGTATCTCACAAAAGTGAGTACACCCCTCACATTTCTGTAAATATTTTATCATATCTTTTCATGTGACAACACTGAAGAAATTACACTTTGCTACAATGTAAAGTAGTGAGTGTACAGCTTGTAAAACAGTGTAAATTTGCTGTCCCCTCAAAATAACTCAACACGCAGCCATTAATGTCTAAATCACAGGCAACAAAAGTGAGAACACCCCTAAGTGAAAATGTCCAAATTCGGCCCAATTAGCCATTTTCCCTCCGCGGTGTCATGTGACTCGTTAGTGTTACAAGGTCTCAGGTGTGAATGGGGAGCAGGTGTGTTCAATTTGGTGTTATCGCTCTCACTCTCTCATACTGGTTACTGGAAGTTCAACATGGCGCCTCATGGCAAAGAACTCTCTGAGAATCTGAAAAAAAGAATTGTTGCTCTACATTAAGATTGCCAAGACCCTGAAACTGAGCTACAGCATGGTGGCCAAGACCATATAGTGGTTTAACAGTACAGGTTCCACTCAGAACAGGCCTCACCATGGTCGACCAAAGAAGTTGTGTGCACGAGCTCAGCATCATATCCAGAGGTTGTCTTTGGGAAATAGAAGTATAAGTGCTGCCAGCATTGCTGCAGAGGTTGAAGGGGTGGGGGGGTCAACCTTTCAGTGCTTAGACCATACGCTGCACACTGCATCAAATTGGTCTGCTTGGCTGTCGTCCCAGAAGGAAGCCTCTTCTAAAGATGATGCACAAGAAAGCCTGAAAACAGTTTGCTGAGGACAAGCAGACTAAGGGCATGGATTACTGGAACCATGTCTTGTTGTCTGATGAGACCAAGATAAACTTATTTGGTTCAGATGGTGACAAGCGTTTGTGGCGGCAACCAGGTGAGGAGTACAAAGACAAGTGTGTCTTGCCTACAGTCAAGCATGGTGGTGGGAGTGTCATGGTTTGGGGTTGCATGAGTGCTGCTGTCACTGGGGAGCTACAGTTCATTGAGGGAACCATGAATGCCAACATGTACTGTGATATACTGAAGCAGAGCATGATCCCCTCCCTTCAGAGACTGGGCCACAGGGCAGTATTCCAACATGATAATGACCTCAAACACACCTCCAAGATGACCACTGCCTTGCTAAAGACGCTGAGGATAAAGGTGATGGACTGGCTAAGCATGTCTCCAGACCTAAACCCTATTGAGCATCTGTGGGGCATCTTCAAATGGAAGGTGGAGGAGCACAAGATCTCTAACATCCACCAGCTCTGTGATGTCATTATGGAGAAATGGAAGAGGACTCCAGTGGCAACCTGTGAAGCTCTGGTGTCCAAAAGGGTTGAGGCAGTGCTGGAAAATAATGGTAGCCACACAAAATATTGACATTTTGGGCCCAATTTGGACATTTTCACTTAAGAGTGTACTCACTTTTGTTGCCAGTGGTTTAGACATTAATGGCTGTGTGTTGAGTTATTTTGCGGGGACAGCAAATTTACACTGTTATACAAGCTGTACACTCACTACTTTACATTGTAGCAAAGTGTAATTTCTTGTCACATGAAAAGATATAATAAAATATTTTCAAAAATGTGAGGGGTGTACTCACTTTTGTGAGATACCTCTAGGTCTATATAGGTGTATGATATACAGACTTTAAGGTCTGATATGCATGTCGGGGGGGCCTCTTGTCACTTTTTTACAAAAAAACAAGCCATCAAAGAAATGTCAATTATTGCAATTTAAATGATTTTTTATAATTTCTGCTTCAGTACCTCCTACACATCATAGAGATACCTCCCTGCACAAGTAGGTTTAGGGGATAACCTCTTTCCCCTGCATGTTACTTAAAGGAATTTTGCAGTATTATTGTTCAGTTTTAGGCATTATCATAGAAGCAGCTCCCCGCTGAACAGTACTTTTTACAATTTTATTTGCATTGGTACATGTCCCCCGGGGTAGTGCCCAGTGACCCATGCCCCATGCCAATCCTATGAAGGCCTATTAGCCTTGAAAATGGCATATATTGATTTTAAAGATTCAGCCCTAAATAATTCAACAGGGTTTAGATTTTAACCAAACTTTAAATATGTTCAGCAAACCTAACCTGGGATGTTTGCGTCATCACTAGATAGAGTGCAGGAGGCTGTCAGCACTATTAGGCTCCATGCACACTGTATCTCAAAAATGACCGTTTTTGGTCGTTTTTGCATTTTTTTTAACAGCCCAAAAACGCCACTTTATTTTATCCTATGTGTCCATGCACACATGGTCGTTTATTGTCTTTTATCAGCAGTGGCGTTTTTGGGCTGTTATCTGAACGCCCTGAATTGGCGTTCAAAAGTCGTTCTCCTAACCACAAAAAACGCCAGACGCCGGTAAACGGCGGTAAACGCTGCTAAACGCCGGTATATCGGCGTCTGGCGTTTTTTGCAGTCAATGGAAGCCAATGAAGTAAAAAAAAAAAGCCAAAAAACGCCGACGCCGAAAAACGCTGATAAACGCCGCTAAACGCTGCTTACAAAACACTGCAAATAGAATGTTTTGTGAGCAACGTCTCCTGCCCGAAGCTGAAAGAGCCCTATAGCGTCCAGTGTGCATGGAGCCTAACCACCAGTGATGATGTAGGACCCAGCTACCTACATCCTAGCAACCAGTGACGCTATGCAACCCATCCAACATCATCCTAGTAGCCAGACACAGCTACACTGCATCATTTGCTACTGAGACACTGGCAGCTGGGCCACAGTGTCATTGGTTGGTGTGCCATCATCCTAGAAACCAAAAAGGGATTGGCGGTGCCAAAAACAGCTCACGCAGCAGTTACCCTAGGCCTGCTCCTATATGCTGTTGAAGATAGGGGAGTGAGGGAGAGAGTTTAAAGAAATCTGTTGCTTTGCTACAATTAGACAGATTTGCTTAAAAAAGATAACACACTTAAATAGAAAGTATTGAGAATGTTGCATCCAAAATACTGGGAAATTAATCTTGAATTTATGAACACAGACACCGTAGAAGGTCTCAAAGGATTAGAACTGCCTTTGATGATCCAGTACAATAAAAATCTAATGTATATAGGTCTGCAGGAAGAAGTGAGGAAGATGTAGAGCACATTTACATAGTTTCCAAGGATGCTATCTATTATAAAACAAGCAGCTGCAGGCTGCTTATCTCCCCTTAACCTTTCCACAGGACATTTTCTTCTGTCTTCAGCTTCTGGCGCTATCTGTCCTGGAATACCCTAGACTGTGGTAATTGTGATTTTATGGCTGCATGCGGCTGGACATGGTTCAATATAGCAGCTGTTTTTTAAAAATGCATACAGGCAGCCCCGTAGTTACAAACATCCGACTTACAAACGACTCCTACTTACAAATGGAGGGAGACAACAGGAAGTGAGAGGAAATCTCTTCCTCCCCTCATGTAAGAGTTATCACGGGAAAAAGGTGTCTCCACTGAAGATTTATCACCAATTCTTGTTTCCACAACAACTCAAAATTTTCAAAATTCGATTTTCATAGGGACAGAAAGTGAGGTAACATCTTCTAAACAGAAGCACAGATAGCAAAACAAACCTTACAGGGGTGTTACCCCTTCCCTATGCTATACACAAAACTTAACAATTATTGTTTTGGCTGGAGCTACACTTAAAAAATGTACCTGTTCTGACTTACAAACAAATTCAACTTAAGAACAAACCTACTGTCCCTATCTTGTCTGTAACCCGGGGACCGCCTGTATCTTGATTACACTCTTATTCATTAAAGATAAAAAAGTGAACTCAAGGCAGGTCTAAAAATTTAGATTTAATTCAGATATGTATTCAATAAAATTACTTAAAGTGTCACCAAACCCATATCATAATAACTATTAATAAATGTTGTATTACAGGCTGTTAATACTCACTCCGCCACTATGAGATTCGTTTTCTGTATTCTTGAAAAATCCTGGTTTGTCCTACTGTTCTCTATCTCCCCCTTCTCTCCTAGTCCCCAATGCAGTTGGGGATTTTCCAGAGCAGTGTTGGTAGCTCTGCACATGCTCAGTTTTCAGTGAGTTTCTATTGTAGCACCCTGGTGTTAGGCAGGGTTGCTAACAAATTTAGTCTGCTAGGTGGTAACTAGCCTGGCTGATTTTTAGGGAGATCCACTGACTTTTCCCTAAATCTGGATTTGATGCGCCTCTCTCTTCTGTCACTAGATGGCATTGTTGCTTGTGGCATTAGAATGACAAGGGCATAGTGAATTCAGACTAGGAGTGGTTAGGTAGTTTCAGCCAATTGGCAGGGGTTTTCTTTGGCCCCTTGGCCTGCTGGGGGAGCCTATTTATTCGAGAGGAGTCGGGTGATCGGTGTTCTGTACCACCTGGATGGCTGTCTGGGTGGACATGTGTTACAAGGCTCTGGGTTGCTAGGCCAGAAGCCTGAGGCCTATCCTGGGAACACATGGCTTTTAGGCTACCTGAGGCTTATCCAGGTTTGAGAAAAGCAGGCTGGAGTTGGGGCTTCAGGTCGGAAGCCCAACCAAGTTGCAGAGGCTCCGCCGGATGGGGAGACGAATCATTGCCAGCAGTGAGGGAGAAACAGTTGCCATAAGGGATGGCCACTTCCGTCGCCAGGGGCAAGTGAGGATCAAGGCCAGAGATAAAGGGAAGCAGTTGCCACCAAGGGACAACCACTCCTGTTACCAGAGGCCAGTTTATGGAAGTCTGAAGAAGTACCAGAGCAGCCTTTTCACCAGCCGGGGATGGTGAAGAAGTGGGAAAGCTTCAGCAGAGTGTCAAGCCAGGGACCAATGGGTTAGCAGGGGTGAAGCTTGAGGAATTTACAGCCAGTTAGCTGTGGAAGAGCTCAGGGGATCCAGGCCAGCCCCTCCCACTGTCCATTACTGGTTTCAGGGTTGAAAAAACCCAATGATGAAGTGCGCATGCGCGGCTGCTCTGAGATGGCGGCTTAGTCCGGAGCTCCGCACCATCTCCAGGCCTCACAGCCCCGGGAGAGCAAATACAGCTCAGCGACCACAGAGGTGAGATCGCCCCACTCGCCTGAGCCCCCCGCAACATAGGGAGAGGGACAAGGAGCGTCCGAGAGGCTTAACAGAGACCCGCGCCGCATCGTGTTCACAGCGGGGTGCACCAAGATGGCCGCGGCGACGATCTTTCAGGCCCCAAAGCCTTAAGGCACCAGCCTCCCTAAGCCGGATCAGCACACAGCAAGAGCCCGAGCCGGCGGAGACTCAGCAGAGAAGGTCAGTGTCTCGGATCTCAACCGCTTCTAAGTGGTACGGCACCTCTTTCATAATACACTAGGGGAGTACTAAGATGGCCGCCGCTTAGGCCTTTAGGAAACAGCCTATAAAGAGCC
>BLSH010348376.1:49181-67958 GCA_018402905.1 Glandirana rugosa
GTAAGTACAACTTATCGACTTCCCGTCGGTTAGTTGTTTGTAAAGTGACCAAAAGGGAATCTTCGGTAGTGTCGGTACGGATGATTACCGTACCGACACTAACCGGTCACGTAGTACACTAGGTCGGAGAAATATTCGACCTCAGTGTCACGTTGTTGATTGGCTGCCCTTCAGCTATTCAACATGAATGCTCAACTACCAGAACCCAAACGTTTTTTAAAATGTCTGTTACAGTCCGGGTTCGCTCAACACTAAATTTAACTTTATAGGGAAATATATCCATAGGGACCAGGTAGGTTTCATCCCTGGGAGGCAGGGTCCCGATCAGATCCGCAGAGCAGTGAACCTCATCTCACTCCTCAAATCCGGATGGGACGGCAGCCCTCCTCAGGAAGGGTTTGTGCTATCGGTTGATCTGCAAAAGCATTCGATACGGTCGAATTGACCTATCTCTTTGAGGTCCTAGGGTGTTGGGGGTTTGGACCCAGATTCTTACAGACCCTTAAGGCCCTATACTCCAACCCTAGAGCTTGCATTAAGCTACACAACTATCGCTCTGATCCGTTCTCTATTCACAGAGGTACAAGGCAGGTTTGCCCCCTTTCCCCTTTGATCTTTTGCCATTATCATTGAGACCTTAGCAATTGCCATAAGGGAACATCCAGGCATTGGGGGAGTGAGATGTGGTCCACTCACACACAAATGCGCCTTATTTGCGGACGACCTGTTGATATTCATCACCCCCCCTCTTACCTCTGTCCCAAGCATTACCCATTTACTCCAGGAGTTTGGTAGGGCTTCAGGCTTAAAAGTTAACATGGCTAAATCTGTTGCCCTTAATATCAATTTATCCGAGGTGGTCGTTCTACAGCTTAAGGATCGGTTTAACTTTGCTTGGCACGCGGACCACATCCCCTACCTGGGTGTGCATCTGGCGCCTAGTATAGATCAATTATATAGCATTAACTATACCCCTTTACTTAGACTCTTAGCGGAAGATCTCGCTAACTGGGGGAGGTTGGGCCTATCCTGGTTAGGAAGGGTGAACTCGATTAAAATGACTCTCCTGTCGAGGATCCTATACTTGTTTAGATCCCTTCCTATACCAATTAAAAAACCACAATTGCTCAAATTGCAATACCAAATCAAAAAATTCATATGGGGCAACAAGGGCTTTAGGTGCCGGCTGAAGTATTGCTGAGAAGACGAAATCACGGAGGATTGGGGGTCCCCAATTTATGGAAGTACTATCAGGCAGCCCAACTTGCTCAATTTTCTATTATTCAAGCCCGGTCTAATATACCAGACTGGGTAAAGTTTGAGAGACAGGCAGTTCCCCTTAATACCCTGGACTATCTGGTCTGGACTAACCCCGAGTCCAGACCCCGGATACTCTCTCCCACTCAATAGCACTCTGTGACTCCCTATTTGGTTCTGCGGGTCTCACCTCACCCCTTCGTCCCCTTCAGCATTTGGTTAACAACCCACGTTTCCCTCCAGGTCAGGACATCCGTTCCTTTGAGTGGTGGACCAATAAGGGACTATACAGAATTGGTCACAATCTCCCTGAAGCATTGCACCGATATTCTAGACATGCCACCTACTGAAAGTTTCCGGTTTCATCAAATCCATCATTTCATAGCCTCGGTATGGAGGGCCGCTCCGGCCCTAGCAGCCATTACTCCTTACGAGCAATGGTGCTCGGATATTGCAAATCAAAAAGGGGGTATCTCCTTAATATATGCATCACTGTCAGATCAGCCAGAGAAACCTCCGTATGCCAAAGGTTGGGAGGGGGACCTGGGCAGGTCTTGGGATGCAGAAAAGTGGTTTTCCATTTTTCTGACTTCCTTCAGGGGAATAGTTAATATTCCACTGATGGAAGCAAGCGCTAAGGTGATTTCACTCTGGTACTTGGTCCCGGCCCGTCTCTCGGCCATGTTCCCAGGCTCCTCTCCACTTTGCTTTAGAGGCTGTAATCTTCAGGGTACTTACTTTCACATATGGTGGGAATGCCCTAGGATTAGGGCATTCTGGAATAGAACTTTTGCCATGCTTAGGAAGATTACAGGTCAGGTGATTCCACAAAACCCTGAAATCGCCTTATTAAATTACAGGCTGGACGGACTTTCCAAATCTTTATTTAAACGTACTCATTTTATTCT
Source organism: Glandirana rugosa (assembly GCA_018402905.1). Lineage (NCBI taxonomy): Eukaryota > Metazoa > Chordata > Amphibia > Anura > Ranidae > Glandirana > Glandirana rugosa. The sequence continues at coordinate 51,347 of BLSH010348376.1, forward strand.
TCTGGGAGCTAAGCTGACATTGGCTAAGGCTTGGAAGAGACCCTCGGTCTCTTTCAACGCGGCCAAAAAAAAAATCACCTGGATTATGACTCAAGAAAAGTACGCTAATATACTCCTGGATTCATCGGATAAGTTTGACAGAATATGGGACCCCTGGAGGTCTTACATTAACTTGCCTGTGTGACTCGTCCTATTCCTATATATGGTCTTGCTTACCTGGTGCCCCCTTTTCTTTTTCTTTCTTTCTCTTCTTCCCTGTTGTCTCTTTCATTATCATTTGAATCTCTTCTTTTGTGAGTTTCTGCAGGGGAGGGTTGTTACATGTTTATTTTTTTATGTGCCTATGGCCCTTGGAGCCAACCGATTCCAGGACTTTGTTATCCTCTTCAATTTGCTTCTCTGCTGGACCTTGGCCCGTTAGCAATCGGGCAGGACTGGGGGACTCATGACCCTCCCCCTCCATGGACACAGATTGATCCCAAGTGGGGTGTCGGGTGGAGGTCTTGGGCCTGGGCCATCAGTCCTCCGTGTTATGAAGTCTGTATTTGCTCAGGTTCATATATGATTAAGCTTTTGTGTATGGTTTGATAATCCTTTTGTGATCAGGGTAAGGCCTTCCCTTACTCATTGTACAACATGGTTTTTGTATTTGTGGAAACTCAATAAAATATTTTGCAACGAAAAAAAAAATAAGACAACAGTAAAGTTAGCTAAATTTTTTTGTATATTGTGAAAGAGGATGTTACGCTGAATAAATAGATACCATACATGTTAGGGTTGAAAATGGCGACAAACTCCGGTACTTAAAAATCTCCATAGGCGACGCTTTAAATTTTTTTTACAGTTACCAGGTTAGAGGTGCAGAGGAGGTCTTTTGCTAGAAATACTGCTCACACTCTGGCAATACCTCACATGTGTGGTTTGAACACCGTTTTCATATGCGGGCGTGACTTACGTATGCGTTTTCTTTGCTTTAAATTTTTTTTTTTACATTTTTTTTTGTTTTATTAATTTTTTTAACACTGTTTGTTTAAAAAAAAAATCTGATCACTTTTATTGCTATCACAAGGAATGTAAACATCCCTTGTGATAGTAATATATGGTGACAGGTACTCTTTATGGAGGGATGGGGGGTCTAAAAGACCCCCCATCCCTCCTTTGCACTTCACAGTATTCGGATCACCAAAAACTGCGATTCTGAATACTGTCTTTTTTTTAAACCGGCGACGTTTGCCGCCAATTAAAGCAGTAGTGACTTTGTGACATTGCTTCCGGAAATGTACGAAGCAGTCCCAATTGAAGCTGATTCCAGCTTCCACAGGGACTCCACACAGTGGCCAGAAGTATTGGATCGGGGCTTGGGTCTCCTGGTGGGACGGGAGACCGGAGAAGAGCAGCGGACGGTGGCAGGAGGAGGGATGGCCCCTCCCGCTCCCTGGGATAAAGACCGAGCGGCTTCTGAGCCGGATCGGCCATTATCACCGGATAGCTGGCCACCTGCTCTAACAAAACCATACCGGGGTATAGCCTGTAGCTGCAGGCTATACCCTGATACATCCACTTAAAGCTGCCACCGTTTATAAACGACGTTTCACGTTAAGTGGTTAAAATTTGTGATGAAATGCCCCAGTCCAAGAGGTGGTGAAAAATTGGGCCTTGGGTGTTGTCGGAGCCAGAACACTTTAACCCCTTGCAGTTACTTTTGTTGGGTGCAGGAACGGGCCCTGCAGTTGTAAATTAGTGTAACCACTTAACATAAATCGCTGTTTATAAACGGTGGCTGCTTTAAGTGGACGTATAGGGGTATAGTCTGCAGCTACAGGCTATATCCTTGTACCGTTTTCTAGAGCAGCTATCCGTTGATAACAGCCGATCCGGTTTAGGAGCCACTCGGTCGTTATCCCAGGCAGCGGGACGGGACATCTCCCCCTCCTGCCACTGTCCGCCTCCCATCCCACTGGGAGACTGGAGCTCCGATCTGATGCTTCTGGCCGCTGTGTGGAGTCCCTGTGGAAGCAGGAATTGGCTTCGATCGGGACACCTTCGTACATTTCCGGAAGCAACGTTACAACGTCACTTCCGGTTTACTCTGCAGCTAACGGCGCCAGTTTTAAAAAAATTACAGTATTCAGAATCGTCATTTTTGGCGATCTGAATACTATGAAGTGTAAAGAGTACCATAAAGAGTACCTGTCACCATATATTACTATCACAAGGGATGTTTACATTCTCTGTGATAGCAATAAAAGTGATCAGATTTCGTTTTTTTAAAGGAACATTGTTAAGAGGAAAAATATAATAAAATAAATAAATAAAAAAAAATGTAAAGCGTCACCGTCCCCGCGAGCTCGTGCAGCAAAGAAAGCGCATACATAAGTCACGCCCGCATATGAAAACGGTGTTCAAACCACACATGTGAGGTATTGTCGCGATCTCCAGAGTGTGAGCAATAATTCTAGCAAAATACCTCCTCTGCATCTCTAACTTGGTAACCGTTAAAAAATTTTAAAGTACCGGAGTTTGTCACCATTCTGCGAGTGTACACAATTTTCAACCGTGTCATGTATGGTATCTATTTACTCAGCATAACATCCTCTTTCACAAAAATTGAGCTAACTTTACTGTTGTCTTATTTTGTAACTTAAAAAAGTGATTTTTTTTCCAAAAAAAAAGCACTTGAAAGACCGCTGCGCAAATACCGTGTGACAAAAAGTATTGCAATGATTGCCATTTTATTCTCTAGGGTATTTGAAAAAAATATACAATGTTTGGGGGTTCTAAGTAATTTTCTATAAAAAAAAACTGATTTTAACTTGTAAACAACAAATGTAAAAAAGGGTTCTGGGGGTTAAGAGGTTAAAAACGATATATATTTTAATACACTATATATATATATATATATATATATATATATATATATATATATTACACTGCGTGTAATATATATAAATAAATAAATATATATATATATATATATATATATACTAGACTGTGTGTGTGTGTGTGTGTATATATATATATATATATATATATATATATATATATCTATATAGATAGATAGATAGATTGTTTCCTACACTAACCTGTCTGCACTAACTGATAGATTTCTAACTATCTATCTAGTTAGCTATCTATTTTTGTTTCTTCTTTTTAACATATATTAAAATCTAGCTATCCAAACTGCCTGTCTTCAGGAACCTACGCTCTCTCTCTAACACCGCTGCCGTCACACTACATAGAGCCACTGTACAAGTGGCTTTATATAGTGTGGGGCATAGATTGAGGCTGCTGTGCAGTGATTGGCTAAAGGCATCCTGCCTTTAGCCAATCAAAGCTCTCACAGCAGGCCGCCCCCTGGTTGGCCAAAGCATGCAGATCATGAGCACGCCGAACAAATGAACAGCCAATGTTCGCGTTGAACCTACGTACTACGATATTGCAGCGGACAGATTGGACACTTTTAACACTTTTTTGGGACCATTAACATTTATACAGCGATTAGCGCTATAAAAATGCACTGATTACTGTATAAATGTCACTGGCAGGGAAGGGGTTAACATTAGGGGCGGTCAATGGGTTAAATGTGTTCCCTGGGAGGTGTTTCTAACTGTGGGGGGAGTGTACTGACTGGAGGAGGAGAGAAAGAACGCTGTTCCTGATCACTAGGAACAGCAGATCTCTCTCTACTTCCCTGACAGAATGGGGATCTGTCTGTTTACTTTGACAGATCCCCATTCTGCATTTCTTTCCCGCAATCACAGGCTATAGCTGTTTAAAGGGCCAATGTACAGCTACGGCGATTCATGGGAACATGCTGACCTGCCGCAGTATAATAACGGCGGCTTGACGGCAAGTGGTTAAAGTCATTGTAAAGGCTCATTTTTTTTTTTAAACAAACATGTTATGCTTGCCTTCTATGTGCAGTTGGATCTGCACAGAGCAGCCCAGATCCTCCTCTTCTCGGGTCCCTCTTCTGCTCTCCTGACCCCTCCCTCTGGTGAGTACCCCCTCAGCCAGCAGATTGCTACAGTGGGCACCCAAACTATCCATTCAGACATGGAGCCCCGACCTAGCCCCGCCCCTCTCTCCCCTGATTGGCTGACTGATTTTGATTGACTGGGAGCCAATGGTGCTGCTGGTGTGTTTCAGCCAATCAGGAGGAGTGTCTAGGACAGCTAAGACACTCGTGGACATCACTGCAGAGAAAAGGGGCTCAGATAAGTAATTAGGGGGAGCTGGGGAGGCTGCTACACACAGAAGGTTTTTTATCTTATTGCATAGAATGCATTAAGATAAAAAACCTTCTACCTTTACAACTCCTTTAAAGTAAGATCCTATTATAAGTAATAATATATTTACAAAAGATATGACTAAATATAGTGCAAAGATCAATGTAATTAACCCTCCTGCACCATGTAAAGCAAAGTGATCCACCACCACTAAGTTTATATACCGCTTACTGGAGGCTGAGACCACTTAATTAAAAGTAGGTCAGGTGCACTTCCCACTCATGGATTACAAAATGCAAAGTATTTTTTTCTCAAAAATGGCTTCAAACTCCATATTTTACCCTATAATGAAGGGCAAGCTTGTATGACCTCATTATTTTTAGAGGTATATGCATCTGCTAAGCAGTTGATAGCCTTGGTGGTGAACAAGATTGCTAATTTATTTATTTTGCACAGAAATACTGGAAGGCATTGTACAGAATTTTTGATGGATTTTATTTGATGGACACTGTTTATTTTATATCATAATGTGACAGCGCTACACAATTTGTCATATAATATCAGTAGTTATCTGTTTGTGGCTATCTTGTAGGGCTGTAGTCAATGAGAATTATAGTTTGCACATTGTTAAGTTTGTTTATTTTGGTAAACACAAAGCACATAATTGCTTAGGATTTTTTAATTTTTTACTACCAAGACCTAAAATTATTGTCATACACTGTGTATATAATTTTTTTATGACTAACCACTCTTACATCTGCAGGTTGGTGACTATATTATTATTATACAGGATTTATATTGCGCTAACAGTTTACGCAGCGCTTTACAATGTAAAAGGGAGACAATGCAGTTACAATACAATAAAATACAAGAGGATCAAGATGGCCCTGCTCAGAGGAGCTTACAATCTAATAGGGTGGGGCAGGTAGCACAAAAGGTTCTAACTATAAAGGATTGAGGGTTCTAATAAAAGCCTTTTGGGTTCCATCCACACAAAACATTCTCTATTGGGAAATCTCCTTTTAGGAGAATCAATTCACTCTATAATATTTTTCCATTTTCACTTTTGACAAATAAAGCGAAGTGAGGAAAAATAAAAAATAAACAATTTTTCTGAACTACAGTATATAAATCGGCTCCTTAGTGTTTTTGAAATATAGCTAAAACAAGATTTGATTGTGTTTATAAAGCACATAACACCTTACAGTTTGAAAAGCATAGAATAGACAACACATCCTAGGCAACAATATCAGCCTAATAGCAATTTACTTTCATCTACCATCTATTATGTTAACCAACTCCCAGAAGCACTTTAGCATAGACAGGAGGTCAATACAGAAGCCTCTAAGGGATAAAATTGACAATTTGTTTCTTGTAGCGTAGCATGCACTATACAGATGTAATCTATTCTTTAGTGTGATTATTCTAAACTCATGATCAAGATTCCAATGTATGAGATTTTCAGATGAGAATAAAGAAGAAAAGAAGAGAATAATTGTGGCTGTAATCATGCGGACACAGACTGTGCAGATAGAGTTGTCATATTGGCATTTTATATTCCAAATACCAAAGATAAATGTACAGTATATACTGTATACAGTATCTAACAAAAGTGAGTGCACCCCTCATGTTTTTGTAAATATTTTATTATATCTTTTCATGTGACAACACTGAAGAAATGACACTTTGCTACAATGTAAAGTAGTGAGTGTACAGCTGGCATAACAGTGTAAATTTGCTGTCCCCTCAAAATAACTCAACAGTTACACAGCCATTAATGTCTAAACTGCTTGCAAGAAAGGTGAGTACACCCCTAAGTGAAAATGTCCAAATTGGGCCTAAAGTGTCAATATTTTGTGTGGCCACCATTATTTTCCAGCACTGCCTTAACCCTCTTGGGCATAGAGTTCACCAGAGCTTCACAGGTTGCCACTGGAGTCATCTTCCACTCCTCCATGACAACATCACAGAGCTGGGGAATGTTAGAGACCTTGCGCTCCTCCACCTTCCATTTGAGGATGCCCCTCAGATGCTCAATAGGGTTTAGGTCTGAAGACATGCTTGGCCAGTCTATCATATTTACCCTCAGCTTCTTTAGCAAGGCAGTGGTTGTCTTGGAGGTGTGTTTGGTGTCATTATCGTGTTGGAATACTGCCTTGCAGCCCAGTCTCCGAAGGGAAGGGATCATGTTCTGCTTCAGTATGTCCCAGTACATATTGGCATTCATGGTTCCCTCAATGAACTGTAGCTCCCCAGTCCCAGCAGCAGTCATGCCAGCCCCAGACTATGACACTCCCATCACCATGCTTGACTATAGGCAAGACACACTTGTCTTTGTACTCCTCACCTGGTTGCTGCCACAAACACTTGATACCATCTGAACCAAATAAGTTTATCTTGGTCTCATCAGACCACAGGACATGGTCCTGTGTTGAATTTGGGTCAAATGTTGTCCCTTTTCCAGTGTATAGCACTGCATTACAAATGTAGCCAGTTGATGATTTGCATAGCATGAAGGATTTTATGCCAAGTTGTGCTCTCTTTGATGCAATGTATTGCACTCAGCTGAGCCTTCCCTTGTAGGCCATTAGACTTTCATCTATGCTGATATCTCTTTCTGGCACATAGTTCAGTTGAAATTTTTTTAGAATTTGAGATAATTCCCAAATTTTCTTCAGTTTTGGTGCAGGATGAGTAGTTTCATCAAATTCTTTGTTGTTTTCAAAATGTAAAAATGTGGCTGCATTGCAGCCTACCAGATGTAAATACTACCCAAACTATTGTACCACTTCAGGACCCTCCCAATCCCACAAAAATTATTTTCCCAACTAATAGCTAACTTAAGAAAATTAATTTTGGCAGGCAAAAAACCCAGAGTAGCGTTATCCAATCTTTATAAGCATAAACTTAAGGGGGGGTGGGAGGATTACCAAATGCTCAGGCATACTATCATGCCTTAATGCTGGGCCAGATGAAGTATTGGTTCTCATTCCAAGAGGACAAATTATGGTCCATCATCGAACAAGAAGTCACTCCAGGGCGCAACCTGACCGCACTTCTTATGGCCTCAGCGGTTGTACATAACCTTTAATTCCTCCGTATCCTACAATTTTTGCCACAGTGCAAGCCTGGTCCTTAATATGTAGAAAGAAATTTCAACAGCATTCAATGAACCCAGATATGTCCCCCCTGTGTTGGAGAGAATGCCAGGGTAAAGGTAACCTATTACATATTTTGTGGGCGGGTAAACCCCTACAGCGTTTGTGGAAAGATGTGTCCTCCCTTATTTCAGACATAACTGAAACAAAATATAGCATTACTCCAGAATTAGCAATTTTGAGCATGGGCATTGAACATTTACAGTTCAACTCAAGGAAAATTATAGCCCATATATTTTGTTCGCTACCAGAATAGCGATAGCAGCAAAATGGAGGGCGAAACACCTTCCAACTATCACAGAAATTATCACGAGAGTTAACGCACAGTACGAAATGGAAAAAATGCTTGCATATAAGGAAGGGAGGGTCCAGGCTTTCCACAGATGCTGGAATGTGTGTGTCAGGACCTGTGTCCTTGCTTGGGTCACCTGCTGGTGGCAGTGTTTGGAAAACCAAATGGTGTAATTCTGGTGGCCACCAGCGGGTGTCTCCCAGCAGATTGATCATACAGGTCGTTAAGCTGCACCTCATGGGTCTGCTGGGATTATATAAGCCCACCTTGCACCCAGTCCCAATGCTTCAGTATTTTCCCTGCAAGCTGTGTCCCTGCCTGAATCTGACTTGCTCTGATCCCCGATCTGTGATGCAGACCCAGACACCTGATCCCTGAACCTGCTTCCTGCTCCCTTGCTCTCCTTCTGCTCCAAGTAACCCGGCTCCCTGTTCCCCTTATCTGATACCGCCCTGTTTTGCTTATTATATATGTGTGTTTTCTACACTTGTATTTAGTTAGTCAGATAGTTAGGTGTTTAATTTGGGTTATAGTGTTTTTTCATCTTTTACTTGCTTGTTTATGTTTGCTGGTGTTTGGTGTAGGAAGTGTGTTATTTTCCTAATAAATATCTAAATATTTTCACTTTACATCTGGTCATGATTCCTTTAAGTGCAGCCAACTGATCTGACCATCCCTGCTGGATGCCTGTATGGTATCCTTGACAGAATGCTGAAGCCATACATTCAGATCGGCTGCACCTGGGAATCAGGTCTGAGCACTTGCTAATTGCTGCAAGATGCTTGCTGAGGAGATTTTGTATTTCTTACTGCTTGCAACAGAAGACAGGGATTGTTGTAGCCAGATTTTGAAAGAACAGACTAGGGAGTAATTGTTGCAATGCATCTGTCTGGCTCACTCTTTTGTTGACCAAGGCAGATTTTTGTTTGAAGAGATCCAGCCACTAATTCAAATTTGTGCAGAGGTGGCTGTGTCTGGTGTCCCTAGTGGTGGTGATGATTACACCCCACCTTTCAGTGTAAATCAGGTGGTTTTATTGGTTTGGTCACTGGAAGATGGCTCAGCCTTTTTCTTTGAACACTACTCAGCATGTTCCCAACAGGTGCTAAGGGAGTGTATGGATTCTGTGCAATCTCTGGTCAGACAGGTAGTATGCAAATTAAATTTTGTGCAACCGTTATAACAAGCATGTTCAAAAATATTGCACTCAGCCTCTGTCAGCCTGTAACCACCCAGTCCTGTGGCCAGACACCTGGCTGCTGAAATAGCTTTCTCTCCATCGCCCATAGCAACCACAGTTGCAGCCCAATATACCCTGCTACCAAGGAAATATCAGTACCCTGTTTCCAACCGCTGCACCTTTCCTGCCTTTAACCCATCTACCACCTCTCCGCTGTCTGCAACAATCCCATAAAAATCCCCCTCAACTGCTCCCTGTTTTTTACCATTCTCCTGCTCTTCTCCTCCATCAGCTGCACCCACTACCTACAGCCTTACATCCCCATACAGAATTGCAGTGGCTAAACCCAAAAAGAAACTGAAGTTTTTCCCAACCAGCACAATCCTACCCCTATCCAATCCTGCCTCCACACCTGCCAATCGGATTCAGTCTGCTTCAACAACTGATCTGTTCCAGTCTGCCTCCACACCAGCCGATTTGTTCCAGTCTGCCTCCACACCTGCCACCTTGGTTTAACCCATGAAAATTGGACCCTCTGCTTTTCACCTGCCTGTCGCTATTCCACCTGACTGTAATGGTTCTCTGTCCTTCACCCAGTCTGGCTCTATGGACTCTTTGCCGGCTAATCAATTTGACTTCATTGTCCTGATGCCCTCTTTGTGCCTGTTCCTGATGCCCAGCCTGCTGATCCTGTGCCTGCTGATCCTGTGCCCGCTGTCCAGCCTGCTGATCCTGTGCCCGCTGTCCAGCCTGCTGATCCTGTGCCCGCTGTCTGGCTTGCTTATCCTGTGCCCATTGTTCAGCTTGCTTATCCTGTGCCTGCTGTCCAGCCTGCTGATTCTGTGCCCGCTGTCCAGCCTGCTGATCCTGTGCCCGCTGTCCAGCCTGCTGATCCTGTGCCCACTGTCCAGCCTACTGGTCCTGTGCCTGCTAATCCTATGCCCACTGTCCAGTCTGCTGATCCTGTGCCTGCTGTCCAGCCTGCTGATCCTGTCCCTGCTGTCCAGTCTGCTGATCCTGTGCCCGCTGTCCAGTCTGCTGATCCAGTGCCCGCTGTCCAGTCTGCTGATCCGGTGTCCGCTGCCCAGTGTGACGATCCATTGCCCGGTGTGACGATCTGGTGCCCGCTGCCCAGTGTGACGACCCGGTGCCCACTGCCCAGTGTGATGACCCGTTGCCTGCTGCCCAGTGTGATGACCCGGTGCCTGCTGCCCAGTGTGACGACCCGGTGCCTGCTGCCCAGTGTGATGACCCGTGCCTGCTGCCCAGTGTAATGACCCGGTGCCCACTGATCCAGTGCCTGATGACCCGATGCCTACTACCCAGGGTGATGACCGATGCCCGCTGATCCAGTGCCTGATGACCCCATGCCCGCTGATCCAGTGCCTGATGACCCGATGCCTACTACCCAGTCTGATGATCCAGTCCCTGCTGATCCAGTGCCTGATGACCTGGCACCCACCGATCCAGTACCTGATGACCCGGTGCCCACTGATTCGATGCCTGATGACCCTGTACCCGTTGCTCCAGTGCCTGATGACCCAGTGCCTGCTGATGCCATGCCTGATGACCTTGAACCCACTGATCCAGTACCTGTGGATGCTTGGCTGCATGATGCCCACTTGCCACTGTTTTCCCCCGGCTTAATGCCCAGACAACTCTATTTCCCAACACGTCATGAGAGACGACAAGTCCTGAGTGTTGGGTAAAACAAATCGTATTAAATTAGTCAAGAGTAATAAATACCCCAGAAAGGAGAGGCAGATAAGGGAAAGGAAGAAGAAGAGGGAAGGGAGAGGGGAAGAGATAAGAGGAGAAGAAAGAGAGTAGAAATAAAAGTAGAAGTAGAAGTCCGCTCGGTGGTCCCAGTGCCCCGCTTCACACACTAGCATTCAGAACACAGAAACTAGATGTCACCACAGACAGAGGGTCTCAAGATCAAAGGAGGGCGGGAGTCCCAGGCTGGGTTTTTAAGAAAAGAAAGGAGGGGGTTGTGAGAGGATTCCTATTTAACCAGAGTAGATTGGCCGTGGAAAGGGGGTCCAGATCCACTGCCTCCACCGCCACCCAGAGTGGGGTTTCTCAGGTTGAATGGTATTTGGGGAGGCTGGCCAATTGTACTGCCCTATAATAATTAGTAAAATTAGGTATGCCTAAGCCGCCGAGAAGTTTAGGGAGGAAGAGCGTCCGCTTAGGCACTCTGGGCCTAGTTGATCCCCAGACAAATTTAAATGTTCGCTGTTGGAGCAGATGCAGAAAATAGGTGGGGACTGGGATAGGGAGTACCCTGAAAAGATAAAGCAATTTGGGTAGGGTAGACATCTTCACTATCGTGATCCTACCTAACCAGGAGGTGGGGAGGTGCAACCATTGACTCAGCAGGCTTCTGATCTGCTTCAGAAGGGGTGGATAGTTGTGAGAGAAAAAAATTGGGAATAGTCTGCTGTCAGCTTGATCCCCAGGAAATGGCAAGGCGCCCTGTGCAGCCATCAGCTCATCCCGAGGGATAGAGGATATTCAAAGCTTGAGATTTATTGAGGTTAACCACCAAGCATGATATCGCCGCAAACCTGCTGAGGATTGGTAGAAGATTGGGACCGGATACCAACAGAGAGGAGAGGAACAGTAAAATATCGTTTGCGAAGAGACAAAGTTTATGTGTGTGTCCACCCAGGTCAATACTGGTAATGGTCGGATTGGCCCTAATTAAATGAGCGAGGGGTTCTATAAGAAGGGCAAAAAGGAGCAGCGAGAGCGGGCACCCCTGTCTCTTCCCCCTTTGAATAAAGAATGCCGCCGATTTGTAGCCTGCATATTTCACATATCCCTGGGGTTTGTCATAGAGGGCAGTGACCTATTTCAGGAAGTGAGGTCCGAACCCCCATATTTGAAGAGTGTACTGGAGATAAGGCCATGACACTGTGTCAAAGGCCTTTTTTATATTTTGAGGGGAAGAAAGCAAGCCTGGATGCGACAAGATTTAGCGGCGTGTGTAAAAGGACAGCTCAGCGTATATTGTCTCCTGCTTGGTGGAGAGATATAAACCCAGCCTGATCACGGTGGATAAGTTTACCGATTGCGCTGTTGAGGCGTGTGGCGAAGATCTTGGCCAAGATTTTGATGTCCAAATTCAACAACGAAATTGGCCTATAGTTGGTACATGATGTGTTGTCAGTATGTGGTTTGGGAAGCATACAAATTATCGCAGTTAGGATGGAGTTGAGGGCTCTGGCTAAAACTGGGGTCGATAGGTCTGAAAAGGTCTTATAATAAAGATCGCGGTATCCACCTGGGCCTGGACGTTTATTGAGTTTAAGGTGTTTGATTGCCAATAAAACTTCCTCAGGGGTAATGGAGCCTTCTAAGAGGTCCAGGTCAGAGGGCGATAATTGAGGGAGACTGATTTGGCCGAAAAGGGCATCCGCCTCAGTTTGGATAAATTGGTCACTAGATTTGTATAAAGCAGGCAGGTGTGACCGGAATTTCTGAGTTATTCTAAGGGGGTTACTAGTTAAAACATCTTTGGTCAATTTAAGGCGGATTGGTTTGCTGGATCTGTTGAGGGAGTTTAAGGTGCGCGCTAGAAGCGTATCAGGCTTATTTACTTTCATGTAGTAAACGTGTTGTGACCTATGGAGAGCTTTATCCGCATTCTCGGTAAGGAACAAATCGAATTCTAACCACGCCTTTTCCAGCTTGGCTCTATTAGCAGGATTGGGATTCAGGTTGAATTCCGTGTTGCTGGCGCAGAGCTCTACTTCCAATCTATGGCCAAGAAGCTTGCGATCTCGATTAAAGAGCGCTGATTGTCGCTGCAGGTTGCCACGAATGACCGGTTTGTGCGCCTCCCAGAGTGTGAAAGGGGAAACGTTGGGGGTGTTGTTATGTTCCAAGTAAGTTATAAGAGCCTGCTGAATGTCGAAGCGGTGTGAGGGATGTTTAAATAGGTGTTCTGGCAAGTACCAAGTATGGTCTTGGGCTTTAGGGATCGGGGATCTCAGGGTGATGAGGTCCGCACTGTGGTCAGACCAGGGGATGGGAAGGATGGTAGCGGTCAAGAGTTCAGGGGCCATTCCAATGGAGACAAAAATATGGTCTATTCTAGAAGATACCTTGTGCGGATATGAGTAATGAGTATAGCATCTTTTGTTCGGATTAAGCTCTCTCCAGGAATCAACTAAATTATGACTCTGGAGCAGCTGGGGAAGTTGCAGTTTCACCGGGGACGTGGGCGGATAGTAGGGTGATTTATCCAGGTACAGAAGGAGAACTTGGTTGGAGTCGCCGCAAGTAATTAGCATGCCCATCTTGTGTGTGGATACAACTTGCAAAAGGTGAGAGATAAAAGAACTAGAATGCCTATTAGGGACGTAATATGACACTATTGTGACAGGAACATCTACAAGGTGACCACATAGGATTAAGTATCTACCTTCCAGATCCTGGATAATTTTTTGGGAGGTAAAGGGGGTTGAGCGGTGAAATGCCACTAGGGTGCCTCTCTGTTTTGTTGCAGCAGAAGCTGTGAATATTTGGGGATAATAAGCACTAAGGTGTTTTGAGGTATGAGCAGCCATGAAATGTGTTTCCTGGAGGCAAACTATCTGGGCTTTTAGAGAATGAAAGTGCCTAAATGGCTTAATCCTTTTTTGGGGAATGTTGAGACCCTGTATGTTGAGTGAAAGTATTGTCAAGGGGGCCATGGTGACAGCATTAGATAATGCAACTTACCGGAGCGCGGAGTGAGTTGGGAGGACCGGGACCACCAGGCGGACAGGAAAACAGATGAAAAGAAGATGGGAGAGGAGATGCGACCCACAGGGTTGAGCCTATGCTGTGTCTTACCAAGAAAATGGAAAATATTAATGGTCACTACTAGAATAAAAAGGAGAATCAAGATGAAAAACATATGTAAGTGTGAAAAGCAAAAATACAAGCTGCAATAATGAAGCCGGGTCCGTGAGAGAGAAACTCTGTCCCTGTCAAGGAGTCGGGAGCCATCCTCGGTAGCCCGCATATTAACGGTGGGCTACCAGTGAGGGCTAAGTGGGGTACACATGGATGTCTCACGGGAGACAAGATTTTAGCAGCTAGGCTGAGGTTAAGAAAAGCTGTGGTGCAGCATAACCGGAGAACAAAATGTAAACATATTAAACAACGAAAAAGTCCAAACACAACCTAGAATTGGGGGAAGAAAGGTGAGGAACTGACAAACATATCTGTGGGATTGGGGACCTTGATTAGATCTAGGGCTGAGTCTGACAGCCCAGAAGGGCCAGTGCTAGTTGCAGGTGGTGGGTTGAGTCCTAGGCCTGAAGGCCTCTTGATTTATGAGCTGCTCGGCAGAAATGGTGGGCACTTAGTTCCAGCTGTGCTCACAAGGCGTCAATTCAATGTCTCTCAACAAAGGAGCCTAGTATAGATTCCAGGGAGGGAAGGCACACAAGTGAGTCAGGCAGAGGCTTAGAGTCTGGGAGGGAAGGTAGTGGCCTGGAGACAAGTTACAAAGAGGGGACGGAGGGCCGGAGCTGGGAAACAAAGGGGGGGCATGCCCCTAGAGGTGAGAGGCTCTGACGATCACCATTCAAGTTCAAGGTTATTTAGCTCTGCAGCGATAGTTAGGTTATGTCTTACAATGACAGGCAGGATTGTTGGTTTAGGGGTCCTCCAGGGGTAGTAGTCTGAATAGGGACTGGTTGCACTACCTGCTTGGGTTAAAGGTCCATTAGAAAACATGGCTTCATGCCTATCTAATTAGGAAGGGTTCTCCTGGGGGGAGAAGATAAAACATTTATAGTTCAGCATACCGTTTAAACCCATCAGTCCATAGTGTCTTCCTGGTCTTGAGATGAAGGTGTTAGGCAGCTTCGCTTGTGGACCTGGCAAGGGGATGAGGAAGGTTTGTGCGGCGAGGGGGTGGCTGGGACAGGTTGGAACTGGTTGGGGTATCAATCATTTGAAGCTCTTGTAAAAGTTGGTGAAGTTCCTCATTTGATCTGCACCTGTATTTGTTTCCTTGATACGTGAAGCGTACTGAGAAGGGGAAACCCCATTGATAGGGAATGTGGCATTGCTGGAGCTCAGACAGGAGGGGTCTCATGGTGTGACGCTTGGCCATTCTGAGCTGTGAGAGATCAGAATATAACTGGTACTTATATCCTTGAAATAAAAGTTCACCTTTTTCACGTGCTGCAGCCATGAGCTGTTCCTTAGTGCAATAAAAATGCAGCTTTGCGATACTATCGCATGGTGGGCCTTCAGGCTTTTTTGGTGCCAGTGCCCTATGGATTCTGTCCATTTCAAGGTGCTCTATTGGGATGGCAGGCTGTAGTTCCTGAAACAGGGCAGTGACAGTGGAGTTCAAGTCAATAACTGTTTCTGGTATTCCCCTAATGCGAACGTTCTAGCGCCTGGCCCTGTTTTCAAATTATTCCAGTTTAGTTTGCAGGGATAGGTTTTCTTCCCTAAGGTTATCTAGCTCAAGTCTATGCTCTTGAGCTGTGGATTCAAGCTCCTCTGCCCTGTGCGGGAGCCCAGTTCTCTGATCTCCCTGGTTAGGCTATTAGTTATATGCTCTGAGGTTTGTTTCAGGGCCTTGTGAACCATGCATTCAAATTGACGGAGTAGGGCCGAGGGGGCAGATTGATCAGGTCCCTTGTCAGGAGAGGGGGGGAGATCATAGTCAGAGTCCTCAGGGAGGTCAGGAAGTGCCAGGGTTAGCTGTTCGCGTGCCTTCGTTGCACTGCCCGGAGCCGCGTGTGCCGCCGCCATCTTGGCCAAAGCGCGGGCCAGGGCCTCCTTGATGGAGGTGTTCTTATAGCGCGTTCGGGTACCTCCGAGGACCATGCCAGATGTGTGTAGATCAAGGGTTCAGTCCGGGTAGCTGACGTGCTGCTCTGGAGCTGCTGAGGCCGTGTGTCATCTCCCACGATGTGGAGCACTAGCTAGGCATGTCCGTTCGGCTGGCCTCCACGCATGCGCCCCTATACGGACTTTCTTAAGCAATATAAAGCACTATGATCCCCCAGAAGGGTCATAGCTTGGGTTCCTATACCTAGTATGCTCAGGGCCTGATCACAGTCAGCTCCCTATAGGGGTGACAGGCTCTACCTCTGATTGAGGTCATACTCATTGTCTAGCACAATTAGGAACAAAGCATTTATAAAACTACGACCATGCATTTGTTACTTTTCGTTTTTCCACTTTTATTTTTTGTTCCTTACTTTTATTTTCTTTTCTTATTACTCGGTCAGTTGTATATGTCTACCAGTCATCTACCACTCTTGTTGTATAAATATGTCATATGATGGCTGAAGCTACTGTTGTACAACTGTAAGCTTTCAATAAAAATCTATGGTTAAAAGAAAAAAAAAATGTAAAAATTTCATTATCAGGGAAAATTTGTACTCCAACATGACTGTGCCAAAGAATGGAATAGCAAGTAATTTATTTGTTGTCCAATACCACTTCTGCAGGGGTTTCCCCACCACTCCCCGAAGGCCCAGAAATTTCCAAATGTCATCTTTGGTCACTGGTTCCCACTTTCTACTTCTTGAAAACCTCTGATGAGTAGTAGCTGATTGTTTTTCTTGGTACTGGTTTGTCTCATTTTTTCAATAACCTCATCGGCCAGAAATAGTTGTAAGTACGCCAGAGGGTTGTCATCTTCAATGTCCACTTTCATACCAGGTGCTCCAGTAAGTGAGAATCTTGGGGGTGCTGCGTGATCCATACCGCAGTTAATAGAGCACCA
>BLSH010348376.1:67968-87686 GCA_018402905.1 Glandirana rugosa
GACTTTTTTTCAGCGGAGAAGACCCCTATGCGGTGGGCTCTTTCTACCATGCATGGCCGCTGTAGGCCTAAGGCCTCAGGGATACGGCTGGCGCAGAACTCCATAATGGCGGAAGGTTGGAGGGACTCAGGCACCCCCACAAACCTCAAGTTGCTTCTCCTGGATCTGTTTTCCAGTTCCTCTAGTTTTTGGAGAACGTACTGGTTTGTCTTGTCTTGTGCCTGTTCCGCGGTCTGTGCCTGGTAGAGTTCGTCTTCAATGTTGGAGATCCTGTGTTCAACTTCATTGAGCCGCGTGGCATGTTCTTTCAGTTCCTTTTTGATCAGGATCATTCCGGTGTTGACCGCCTGCTCCACTGTGGCAGTGATTGTGGGAGCCAGTATTTCTGCCACCGCCTGTGCGATCTTTCTGTAGTCGTCCATGTCCCTGGAGCTGGGTGAGGGAGAGGCCACTGAAATCTCCATGCCGGATACGAACGTTCCGTCGGGAGCGAGCGTTCCGTCGTTGGAACGAGCGCCTTCGTTCGTGGCGCCGGGGATTGAGGCCGCATCCCCGGCCTCGATTTGCCGGGTATCTGGCGGCGGACGTGGACTCACTTTTTCCACGAAGCGATCCATAAGAGAACGATCTCCGAGGTATCTGCTGGGCTTCTTTAGGTCTTGTAGGGCCGATTAAGGTGTCTGGGCAGGTTTTTTATGCAGATATCAGGACCGGGAGCGGGAGCTGTGCTGGAGACCCTCTACTCCATGCGGCGCCGGAACCGGAAGTTCAAGCAGTTCTAATTCACTGTCGCTATCCTCTAGCTGGTCCAAAAATGTTTTCATGTAGAGGGACGCCTTTTGGATGCCATGGACGCTCTCAAATTTCAAGGCACAAAGAGCAGTGCTGGTGCAGGCAGGGCACTGGACAAAGCACTGGGAACACATCTGAGGTGTGCTGATGTGATATAGTAAAACAATCAACAGATTACAATGTGTTGTATCTGTGTTTGTGTTTATAACTTTTTGAAATTCCCTCTGGCTCCGCCCCCATGCGTCGCACTGCTCGCAGGGAACGGAGCCCCAAACCTTTACACATTGGGCGGATGATCCAGCCGGAGGATCCGGCTGGAGGACACTGCCAGAGGACATTGTGGGATCACAGGGACAGGATAAGTACATTGGAGAACTTTAAATGTGTAATCCCGAGTGTGGCTCGGGGTTACCGCTTTTGGCAGTGAAATTTAACCCCTAGCCACACTCGGGAATAGCGCCAGGCAGGTTAAAATAGAAAGCACATATTGTATTCTCATACATTGTATTAACACGTGTACTAAAAATAGGACCACATTGGGCTCAAGAATAGCATACTGGAAGTGTATTCACCTTGTCAGCATTGAAACACACTTGCATATGAAAGGATTTCTCCCTGGAAAGGCACCAAGATAACAAGATAAGTCTGGTAATATAATTCCCATATGTATAAAGATGTGCAAGAGGCTATAATAATTGAAAATTAACTGAAAAAATAATTTGGTGGGACGCGTTATTGAGCATTTTTGAGCGTTTATCTGCGTTTTTTGACATTAGGGCATTTTTACAGCTGAAAAACTCCTCCCAGAACCCACTAGTCTTGGGTTGGTTTTTTTTTACAGCCAAAAAAAAACACCCCAGCCAAAAACAATTGATAACAGCCTATGTGTGCATGGGCACATAGGATAACATGCTGGAGAGTTTATTGACTGTAGGAAAAAATGTCTGAAGCCAAAAACAGCTGCTGTGAAAACATCTACGTTCTGTGTGCAGGAGGCCTTATGCTTCTACAGCATCGAGCTGAAGATAGGAGTGTGTTCCGATCTTTTTATCATTACAACTCAGTCCACGCTGAGCCGGAGTTGTAAAGATAAAAAGATCAGTACCCTCTTATCTGCAGTACTATACTGTCTTGTGTCAAGCAAGTGGCAGCTAAGGAAAGCAATGAAAAAATACATTGTTTTAAGTTTGCCTTACACAAGTGGCTACACTGGAAGCACTCTTTGTTTTATATCTCTTAGGTTGATAGAGTAGTAGAACCAGTCCTACTGCTTGTCAAGTGCCATGCCTGGGCCCCTTGTTGAACTGACAGAACCGGGCCCAGTACAAGAAGGCCGGTTCTATTGCCTTATCAGTCGCCCTGTATATGGATGGCAAACAAAGCGTTAATAGAAGATTAACTGCTGTTGGTTATTGATGGTAGTATTCATTGTCCCATTATAAAGTAAACACATGTACATATCCCTTAAATGCTTTGACACATTCCAAAGTGCAAATAGCAGAACTTACAATGCAACTAGAGAATTTAGCTACCACAACACATTGGACATTGTTGCTTTCTGAACAGCAATAATGAGAAAGTGAGATAAGATGGAAAATATAGAAGAGGAGAGAGAAGGGAGGGGTGTGTCCATTCATGGAAGGGGAATAGAGAAGCATCAGATTGATGCACATCTCCACTACAGTGATGTAGAGACCTGAGAACAATTGTCCCAAATTGTGTTGTATTTTTATAGAGTGTTGTGTATCCTGGCTGGTAAAAGCTACATAGTATGCATGTCTCTGACATGGTTAAGGAATTCAAGCTTAACGGGTGGAACCCTTTGTTTCCATATAAGCAAGATCAAACATCTAGCAGCTGTTAAATATGTAAGAAGTTTGTTCATGGACATTGGCAGCGATGGGGCAGGGAGTGCAAGGATAGATTGTGTGCTATCAAAGGGCAATTGGGAGCCATGAATCTTTAGGCCTATGGGGCAATTAGGCTGCTCACTTTGCAGAATTTTCAGTTCCTCACAAGCCTGGCAAGGTAGTTGTGGGGGTCTGTGAACAAGGGGCTTAATGTAATATAGAAGCCCCCTTTAAATATAATAGGGCCCCTACCAAGATGCCACCCTAACCACATGGCCCATCAGATTATGACTAAGCGGGTGTAAATTCCCATGAAACGCGTCAATCGTTTATGCCTGTTGATGTACTTCCCATGGACTGTGATGTGAGTTACATTTATGCTGTTTTACTACAATAAATACAATTTCTTCGGAAGTTCCTATGGTGCTGTCAACTTGTTATTTTTGGATTCTATATTATCGGCTCACGGACCGGATGTGCATACAGCCTTCTGGAACCCTTCTCCTCACCTGGAGCGGCTTTTCCTTTTGTGTGTTTAAGGCCCATCATATGGACCATGATGTCTTTTAAGTTAAAGTGTTTATAAAGTCACTATGCGACTTCACATGTATTCCATACAGGTATCCAGCCATTATCAAAAGTGTATGTGTTTGTTTAAAATGAAAAGGCTAAATACCTTTTGTCACACCGCAGCTGTGCGGTCTTGTAATCCTCCTGTGCTGGCGGGCCACAATTTTTGAAAAGAAGTGGAAGGGGCCGAGATTCGCCTGTGACATCAGCCGGCCAGCATTATGCAGCTGAATAGCGGCGGGAGGGGCAGGGAGAAAAACGCTCTCATGCTGATAGGGAGAGAGGGAGAGAAGACTGTCAGAGGAGTGACAGCAGATGATGGAGGCATGCAAACTAACCATGGTAATCAGGGCTCAGCAGCCATGATTATCATGGTCAGCACACAGGAACTGGCATGATCAGCCAGGTTTATTACAAGATAGGAAGAGCAGAATTATACAGCACAGGCACTGCACTGATATTTATGCCGTAAAGGAACAGGATCTTAGGTTTTTTTAGGGTTACAAACACTTTAATGGAGCTAGCAGGAGTTTGTGTAGCAAATAGGGAAAGGCTTTTTGTCCATTTCAGAGAAAGAGAGAAGTTAAAGTTTCCTTCAATAAGGAGTATGGAGCGATTTGAGAAAGTTGAGTAACAGTTCTCTTGAGATATGAGATCTGGTTGTGGGCATATACTGTACATTGCATAATGTCACTTTTGTGCATGATCAATATTTGATCTGATCAGATCTGTACTAGCCTCCCCACTAGATTAAATTTCTTAAAAACGTGTCATTAGCGGGATCAGTCCAGATACCTGCTAGCGTTTAGCCCCTCCGCCCAGCCCAGCCCACCCCACCCAAGTGCAGGATCAATAGATCGTTGACACTTACAAAACACATCACACATATCTGCAGCATTCACAGAGATCACGCCCGATCCCTGTGAAATCTGACAGTGATTTTGGTAGCGACTTGAAACAGGCTCTGACAACTAGGTGCGCTTTTTTGCCTTTTTTCCTGTGAGTCACACTAGTCACTAGTGTACCTATAAATTTAGAGCCCAACATGTCAAATCCGAGGTACACTAGTGAAGAGGTCTACGCGTTGCTGAGCATGACAGACGAGAGCGATGGGAAAGCTCCACTGTCAGAATCAGGCTCAGTACACGATCCCATAGACAGCACTCTGACAGATAGCTCTGACGACGGAATGGTCCCTGCTGAGGTCAGGCGTACCAGATCCCATTCTGCTGTCGCTGAGATGCAAGAGCCGCAGGGCTCTCGCGTGGAGCAGAGAGCCAGTACTAGTGCCACTACTCCTTCTGGTGACCTGGCAAGCACCAGCGGCCTAGTACATCCTGGTCATAGACAAACCAGCACTGCAGTAACACTTGGTGATGTGGCGAGTCCCATAAGTGCAATTCAAGCTGGTGTGGCTAGCACAAGTAGTGTCCCGCAGTGACAAAGACAAACACAGGCCCACAGAGCCCATAGTGCCCTTTCTGACACGCTTGCAAACCCTGATTGGCAACCCACCACTGATGCAGCGCCCATACTTCCCCTATTCACTGGCCAACCCGGAATTCAGGTGAATACAGTTGACTTTAGGGCCATCGATTTTTATTCACTGTTTTTCACCGAAGGTCTCTATAGATCTATTGTGGACCAAATCAATTTATATGCTGGTCAATACAGCACCACTAATCCCCATTTGTCACTTGCCAGAGACTGGAAACCAATTACGGTTCCAGAATTTAAGACCTTTTTGGGCCTTACCCTCCTCATGGGCATACATAAAAAAACAGTTATATTGGTCCACTGACCCAATTCACCATATGTCCATGTTCTCTGCTTCCATGGCCAGGACACGATATGAGCAGATCCTGCGGTTTATGCACTTCAACGACAATGAACTCCACGGGGTGACCCTGAAAATGATTGGCTCCACAAAATTCAGCCCCTCATAAACCACTTCAACCAGCAGTTCACAGCACTTTTAATTCCCAACCAAGTTGTGTGCGTGGACAAGTCCCTGATCAAATTTTCTGGCGTCTTGCTTTCAAACAGTTTCTCCCCAGAAAGTGTGCCAGATACGGGGTCAAGTTGTATAAGCTCTGTGACAGAGCCACAGGCCATACATGTAGGTTTATGGTTTATGAGGGCAAAGATAGTCACGTGGAGCCAGAAGGATGCCCAGACTACATAGGGAGCGTTGGTAAAATTGTGTGGGGCTTGGTGTCCGCCTTATCCGGAAAGGGGTACCAATTGTACGTGGACAATTAATACACAAGCATGTCACTTTTTAGTCACTTGTTTGATCACCAAATTGGCGGATGTGGCACCATGTAATCAAATTGGCTGGTAGAATCCCGACTTAGTCGGGGGGAGAGAGCCTGCTTAAGAAGTGGAAATTTGCTTGTGGTGAAATGGAGAGATGCAAAGAATGTTTTCGTTCTTTCCTCCCTTCACGCATACACGGCTGTCCAAATTACAACGGCGACTGGTGTTGTGGAGAAACCCCTCTGTGTCCACGAATATAACCAAAATATGGGACGGGTGGACCTCAATGACCAGTTATTGGCACTGTACTTAATTGTCCATAAGACCAGATGCTGGTACAAAAAAGTGTCTGTTTACTTATTCCAATTGGCTATGCTGAACGCTTATGTGCTATACAAAGTGTCAGGGCAGACTGGATCTCTCCTTCATTTCCAGGAAGAGATTGTCAGAGGCCTTCTGTATCCAGTTGGCTCTGCACCCCATGTTCCCAATCCAAATGCAGTGAGCCAGCTGCATGGATGGAATTTTCCACATGCCTTCCCTGGTACCCCTACCAACTGAGCCCCCCAAAAATGATGTTATGTCTGCCGACGACGTGGATACAGGCATGACACCTGTTTTTACTGCCGCTACTGTTTTGACCAGCCTGGTCTCTGCATCGGTGACTGTTTTGGGCGCTACCATATACTAGTTGAGTATTAGCATAGGGAACAGCACTACACAGGAATACGGCACACTATCACAGGGTCTCCAAGATGTCACTGCATTTTTGAGAGACCCCAACCTGGAACTACTGTTAAAAAAAAAGCATACCAAGAAAACAAAAAGAAAATTAAAAAAAGTTATAAAAACCCAAAAAATATACAATAATTAAAGCCAAAAACAGTTGTACGTTTCTTGTTTTTCTATCTCTATTTTCTCTCTATTCTCTTTCTATTGCTCTCTCTATTGTTTTTTATGCATACCTGTAATGTTTTGTTACTGTTTTTTATCATGTTTTTTTTGCAGGTAATGTTTTTATAATGTTTTCCGGTAATGTTTTATTATTTTTTCTTCTTGGCAGGAATGTTATTTTTTATATGTTACTGTGTTTTATTAATCCTTATTTGGTTTTCAGGCATGCCAGCTCCAGCACTGATTTATTTAGGGTGCAGCAACAGCATTTACTCCCACCATACATAAAGCAGCGACCTGTTGGAGGTGATGTCACCAGCACAGTGAAAAAAAGAGCATATATACCGGAGCATAGGGGCAGGGGTGGAAATTGGAGCGGATTGCCCCTATGCTCCGGTATATATTTTTAAAAAGGGGCTATGCCCACCATTAGAAGTGCGTGGATGAAGGGAGGTTTTCTAATGGTGGGCATACCCACCGATTTTTTTTTTTTCCATTTAACCCACAGGCTGCATGAAAAAAAAGAACATTGCAACATATGCCCAACAAGGACCACCGACACATTAGTATTATTAGCGGTTATACCGGAATGATGCCTGCAGGTATAGGTATCATCTAGGTATCGTTCTTTTCAGCCGGCGGTTGGCTTTCATGTAAAAGCAATCCTAGCAGCTGATTAACTGCTACACTGCTTTTACAAGCAGTGGGAAGGAATGCAACCCCTCCCGCCTTCTTTCATGGCTTTCTCAGGCTCTCCTGTCCCACCGGGGAACCCGAGAATGCAGCCAGGGGTTCCGATAGCTGACCATAATGCTGATCGAAGACTAGAATGGCTCCAATCTCTATGGCCTAAGATACCGGAGGCTACGAGCATTTCATGCCATTGTTGTCAGATGCTTTAAGGGCTGAGGAGAGATCTGGAGTCTAATAGACCCCAAATTAAAAAGAAAAAAATTTGCAACACTACCTATTTTTATCATAGAGGATATTTAAATTTCCCATGATAACAACAAAAATGATAGGAGAAAAAAAAGATGAAAGGGACAGTGTAAAAATAAAATAAAAATCAAAATGAATAATTAAAAAAAAAAATGCACCCCTGTCCCCCTGTGCATGCGCGCAAAGGTGAACACAAGCGTTGGTCTCGTGTCTTATGTAAACAGCAATTGCACCATGCATGTGAGGTATCACCGCAAATGTAAGATCGAGGGCAGTAATTCTAGCAGTAGATTTCCTCTGCAGATCTAAAGTTGTAACCTGTAAATGCTTTTAAAGGCTTTTAAATATGTACAAGTTTGTCACCGCTGCACGGGTATGCATTCTTTTTAAAGCATGTCATGTTTGGTGTCTATGTACACGGCATGAGATCATATTTTATATTTCAAATATTTGGGCAATATAGTGTGTTTTTGTGCATTAAAATTCAAAAAAGTGTTTTTTCCCCCAAAAATTGCATTTGAAAAATCGCGGCGCAAATACTTTGTGAAAAAAAATTGCAACATCCACCATTTTAATCTGTAGGGCCTCTGCTTTAAAAAAATATATAATGTTTGGGGGTTCAAAGTAATTTTCTAGCAAAAAAAAACAAAAAAAAGTATTTTTTCATGTAAACAAAAAGTGTCAGAAAAGACTTGGTGGATGATGTGTGGCATAGGCTTCTAATGTTGGGCATAAAATGCCAGGACAGTTCAAAACCCCCCCAAATTATGCAATTTTGGAAAGTAGACACCCTAAGCTATTTGCTGAGAGACATGCTGAGTCCATGGAATACTTTATTTTTTTGTCGCAAGTGACTGAAAAATGACAAAAAAAAAAATTACACAAAGTTGTCACTGAAATTATATATTGCTCACACATGCCATGGCATGTGTGAGCAATATATTGTTTCAGTGACAACTTTGTGTAATTTTTTTTGTCATTTTTCAATAAAAATAAATAAATTTCCTGACGCATCTTCATGGCAGCACACACACTGGGTTGTGACCCCGCCCCCACAACCTGACAGGATTGGTTAACTATGACGTTGAGAGCGATCCCCCCTCCCTCGCATCATTCTCTTTTTTTTCCTCACCTGACAACATTGGAGGAACATCGCACCTCTTACAGCATTCGCCCTAAGCCAGGTTCAGCCTCTTCCTGGATGGAAGTATCTCCTGTACAGTCTCTAAAGGAGCTTATATGGAGAGAGCCCCAGTCTGGTGATCTTGGGCACATGTTTCTTTTTGTTTTGCACATTCAAGCTTTAAATAAGCTTAAATTATTGCAGGGGCCTCCAACTCTAAACCACTTTCTCTCCAGGTGATATTTCTACTTTCTTTCTTGCCTGGTCCTTGTAGTCCCACAGGCTGGCCGGACCATCTCCAATATGGTGGCAGCGGCTTTTTGCCGCATCTGCGGAAGTGACATTGCGGGTGCCTCCTCTAGCCCTTTTCCAAGATGGAGCAGGAGGTGGAGAATTTGATTCCGCACGTGTGCGGTTCACTTCATTTCTGCCACTTTGCGGCAGCGCATTTAAATCTGGGACCGGGTGTTTTTTTTTCTTGCCTTGCTCTCTACTGCTGAGACTGCTGCTAAGGATTTACCATCTATAGAGGCACTCCCCTAATACAAGGCAAGCCTGCTTCTGGGCATCCCTAAGCTCATTTTGTGGGATCAGGGATCCCTGTGGGATAAGCAGGTATGTGAATGCCATGGGTGTACTTTTGCATGTGGGGACCTCGTGTTTTCTTTTTAAAACCCTGGGAATCTTAGCTCTGTGGTTTTCTCACTGCACTAGGTAGAGGTTCTTTTCTTCTGTCACACTGCTCATGGAGGCCACTGCTCAAGCAGATCACCCTCAGCCTGTAAGGTAAGAGGTTGCCATTGGTACATAGGCAAGTGGAGAGAGTAAAAGAGAGCATGACCACTAACACTGCACTTTTTTGGGTAGCCCTCCCAGGTCAAAATCATCAGGCTCCAGAAGGAAGGGATGCTCAAGCCGTTCTTCCAGTCACAGACACTCAAGCCATGCTTCCAGTCACAGACACTCAAGATTAAGCAGGTCTAGATCTTCATCTCGGCACCGCTACTCACGCTGCAGGATATCACCATCACCCCGCCATACAAAGAGCCATCACACCCGTCCTGCAGCATATGCTTGCTGGGTGTGCGGAGCTCCAGCTTTGCCAGAGAAATTAGCTTGTCACTCATGCTTCAATGAGGCAACAAGGGAAAAAGAATTGGATGCCAGGAAAGTGACAGAGCTTATCAGAAAATCAGTATGGGAGTCAATACTCCCGATGGCACCCGAGGCAGACAAAGGGGCCCTGAGCAAATCCTCGACAGCTCCCTATCTGCCGGGAGATCCAAAGTCAGAAAATGAGGATACTGAAACATCAGCAGGATTTGATTTCAATCTAGTAGAACCTTTCGCTAGATCAATGAATGAAGCGATAGGTTGGGAAGAGGTTAAGGAAGTACCCCAGAAAATCCCTAAATACTTCCCAAATCTGAAGAAAGAGCCGAAATCTTTTCCTTTTATAGAGGAACTAGAGGACCTCATCATGGACGAATTGGAAAGATCTGACAAAAAGGCCAGCCTTAACAATAGGCTAGCAAAATTATACCCGCTTAAGGAACCCAACGTAAACCCGCTTATCCACGCACCCATTGTTGATGCCTCTTTGATGCGTCTGGCGCGACACGTTACGCTACCCATTGAGGATGCAATAACATTTCGAGGCGCTACTTGATCAGAAAATTGACCTAGATCTAAAAAAGGCATACTCTACAGCGGGGGCGCCTGTAGGTCAGCAATTGCCACAGCGGCAGTTGGCAGAGCCATTTGTGGTCGGACCGCGAAGGTAGAGAAGTCTATACGTGAGGGGTTAGACCAGGAGAAGATTATTACTTCTCTTCAAGAACTCAAGCTAGCAGCAGATTTTGTGGAGGCCTCGGTGGACATCATAAGATCTTCGGCCAGAGCAATGATATCCTCGGTCATGGCAAGGAGAGCACTGTGGCTAAAACCCTGGATAGCGGACACAGCATCGAAAAACGAATTGGTGTAAGATCCCTTATGATGGATCAAATTTATTCAGAGCAAAGTTCGATTCGGCTATTACAAAGGTAACCAGAGGAAAGTCGGGCCTAATTCCGTCCGACAGAAGACAGAGAACACAGAATGGGCCCTCCTATAAACGCAATCTCTCAGAGAGATACAGGGAAGCTCAGACATACAAACCAGGAAGAGAGTTTAAAAGGAACTGGAGGAATCCACAATCTTCCTTTCTGAGGATTTAGAAAGCTAAGGCAACCCAGGCAGAGGAGCAGCAGAAATCTTTTTGACGGTGTGCCCGTCCGTCCTGTAAAGGTAGGAGCCAGACTCAAAGACATTGTACAGGTCTGGGCGGAACACATAAAAGATATATGGACTCTATCTACAATAAAATTTGGTCACAAATGGAAATTCAAGGGCAGATCGCCAAGAAGCCACCTTCAATCGACCAGAATTCCATCTTCACCAGACAAAAAAGAACTACTACTAAAGTATGTAATAGATCTGAAACAGAAGGAGGCAATCATAGAAGTCTCAAAGTCTCGGGGGGGGGGGTTATTCCCCATTATTCTTAGTAAATAAAATAACAGGAGGCTCACGGCCAGTCATGGATCTGAAAAAAAATCAACAAAAGGATCCAAATCGAAGCCTGCAAAATGGAGAGTCTGCAGTCAATACTATTAGCAATAAACCTGCAAGATTGGATGCTGTCTGTAGATTTTATCGGACGCTTACCTACACATTCCTATACATCATGGGTTCCAAAAGTTCCTTCGGTTCTCACTAAATCACCAACACTTCCAGTTTCGAAGTCTACCCTTCGGTATCTCTACCGCACCCAAGGACTTTTACCAAAGTGCTTCTACCAGTGATCGCACTATTGAGAGAAACGGGTCTGAGATTATACCATTATTTGGACGACATCCAGCTCCTGGCAGACAGTCAGGAAGCCCTTCTTTATCAGAGGGCAATGCTAATCAAAACCTTACAGGACTTTGGATGGGTAATCATTTGGGAGAAGAGCAACCTTAAGCACATACAGAGTATGATTTTTTTGGGAGCAGAACTAAACACCAAAACAAACAGGGTGCAGCTCCCTCAGGAAAAAGTAAAAAAGTTAATGGCGACAAGCTCATCGCCAGCCAGAGCATGCATGAGGTTCCATGTCTGCCACTTTTCCAGTGGTCCAGTGTTCACAATGGCATATAAGGATCTTACAGAACTCCTTCGTGACACAGTGGGATGGGCCATCAATGCTCCAACCGATCCAGATACACAAGGAAGTGAAGCAATCAGCATGGTGGTGGACGCACAGTCACAACCTCCAGAGATGCAAGCCTATAGTCCCTCCAGAACCGGAGATAGTAACATCAGATGCCAGCCAGGAGGGATGGGGAGCCCATTACCGGGACCAAACAGCCCAGGGTCCATGGCAGTTCAATGAACAGGGGAGGATATCAAATGTACTAGATCTCAGAGTGGTGTTTCAAGCTCTCCTGGCCTTGGGCCATCCTTGGAGGGAAGGAGTGTCCTAATTCGAATGGACAACAAAGTAGCGGTAGCATACATCCAAAGACAGGGGGCACCAGGAGTGGTATGCTGCTGGAGGAAGTCTGCCCTATTCTGGAATGGGCCCAATCGCACCTAATAGACATAAAAACAGTTTATGTCCCAGCAGCACAGAACCTATTAGCCGATCAGTTGAGCAGCGAATTTCTCTCGAACAACGAATGGGCCTGAAGTCACCAAGCTTTCACTCTCCTAACCAGGACATGGGGAATGCCGGATATAGATCTGGCTGCAACACCCGAGAATACCAAATGTCGGAGATTCTTGTCAAGGGCCTCTTACCCGTCGGCAAAGGGGATAGACTGTCTACCATCCTTGGAAATTCCAACTAGGATACATTTTTCCGCCAACACCACTAATCAGGAGATTCCTTTGCAGGCTCAGGAAGTCCTCATCCACTGTGATAGCGGTAATCCCGTTCTGGCCAAGGAGGCCGTGGTTCACAACCCTGCTACAGCTCAGCCTGGAGGAACCATTAGCTTTCCAAGTGACGTCGAACCTACTGTCGCAAGGTCAATTTCTTCATCCTTCCCCCGAAAAGTTACACTTGATGGGATGGAGATTGAAAGGAATAGGCTTCTAGAACAAGGTTGCTCTCAGGCAGTAATAACAACACTACTATGGGAAAAAAATGTCATTTGCTCAGACGTGGAACCCTGTCTCTCCAGAACTTTCCTCATGGCTCTGACTAGCCATAATGCGATCGTGCGTGGCGTTCCCATCTGACCTTTACTGGTCCCGTGAGGGATCACCAAGAGGTTATTCGTCTTTCTAAAAGGAGTTGTCTCTTCGCTGAGGTAATGGCGATGAGGAAGGTCAGTCCCATAATGAGATAGACTCCGAGGGATGGAATGGAGATCTTGACAATGCATCTAGGACCACCGAGAGATCCCCTGCTGGGAACGTTGGCCTCCTTGGAGGTCTAATTTTTAAGGATGCTTTCATAAATTGGATTACTAGGGGGTGTACGGCCCATCTGATGCCTGTTTTAGCAGACAAGGCGGACATCTGCACCTTCAGAGTACTTGAGCTTAATCCCTTTTGTAAGCCTAGATGGAGAAACTCCAAAATTTGTAGGGCAAAGCATACTATGTTTTCTCCTACGTTCACTGACAGACGCAGCCCTTCATTGACAAGTGGGGTTATATGTACATCCTACCAGGAGTTGTCTAGGCAAAAAGAAAGAAAGCAAGCTGACCCCTCCCAGAGGGCCGTCCTCTATCTCCCATATAATCCCCCTGCTCTGCATAGCATATCAGTTTTTTTATGCCTAGTGCAAGGAGTTAGACCTGGCTCCCTTTTGGGACCTGAGGTTCATCTTTTTTGCTACCGCTTTTTTATTTTTCTCAAGCTATCTGATGAAGACTGCTATCAAGAAGCCGGCTGGGGCATAGAGGATTTCTAGTATCCTGCAATTTTCCCCAGCACAGCCGATATCCGTGCGTCTTTGCGACTGGACCAAGTTGGGGACTCGCAGGAGTCCGCATACGTTTGCGGGTCTGCTAGGCCACCCAAGTCCCCTAAGGCTTATCCTTATGATCAATTTTTTGACCATCTAATCTATCAGGAATGGCAGCGTCTGCAGAAATTCTTTGCCCTGCCAAGACGCTTCGCTATACGTTATCCATTTGAGGATAGCTTTGTGAAGAAGTGGGAACCCCCCGCAGTGGACCCTCCGGTGGCTCGCTTGATTAAGGCAATGACCATTCCCTTGGAGGTGTCTCCCTCTTTTAAGGACCCAGCCGATAGGCGGATGGAGGCAGTGTTCAAAGCACTTTTTCTGCTGGCAGGCTCAGCCATGCGGCTGGCCCTGGCGTCGGCCATGGCGGCGCAATCTCTGTCTGAGTGTATGACGGAGCTGCAGAATGACTTGAACTGCGGGAGGTCGCTTGAGGCGTCGCAGAGAGCTGACCATGTGTTTCAGGGTCTTCGGTACCTGTGTGACTGTCAGGGATATCATATGCAGGTATCCAGCAGGGATGGTCAGATCAGTTGGCTGCACTTATAGGAATCAGGTGTAAGGTGAAAATATGAATATATTTATTAGGCAAAAAACACACTACCAACACCAAACACCAGCAAACATAAACGAGCAAGTAAAAGATGAAAACACACCAAACCCCAAAATAAACACCTAACTATCTGACTAACTAAATACAAGTGAAGAAAACACACACATATACAATAAGAAAAACGGGGATACCAGATAAGGGGAACAGGGAGCCAGGTACTGGGAGCAGAAGGAGAGCAAGGGAGCAGGAAGCAGGTTCAGGAATCAGGTCTCTGGGTCTGGATTGCAGATCGGGGATCAGAGCAGAGCAGGTCAGGTTCAGGCATGGACACGGCTTGTAGGGAAAATACCGAAGCATTGGGACAGGGAGCAAGGCAGGCTTATATGGACCCAGCAGACCCATCAGGTGCAGCTTAATGACCTGTGTGCTCAATCTCCTGGGAGACACCCGCTGGTGGCCACCAGAACTACACCATTTGGCTTTCCAAACACTGCCACCAGCAGGTGACTCAAGCAAGGACACAGGTCCTGACAGTGATGCAGCTCTGGACCTGCTTCCCATGTTGTCTAAAATGTCTGTTTTCGCAGTCATTATCAGACGGGTACTCTGGTTACGCTCGTGGTCGGTTGACCACACGTCTAAGAAGGGCCTGACGGATCTCCCTATTCAGGGCGGTCAGCTCTTTGGGGCGCAGTTGGATAAAATCATTAAGGATTTCACTGGAGGGAAGAGTACTTTTCTTCTGGAGCCCAGGCGGCGGGAGTTCCTCCGCAAGCAGGGTCCAAATTCTTCGGGTCAGAAGAGGTTTTTTCGTGCCCCCGGTGCAGCGGGCATGGGGTCGAGGCCCGATGACCCTGGCAAAGCAAGAGCGAAAAGACAGAGGATAAGTCCGCCTCCGCATGATGGGTTGCCCCCACCCGAGAATCGGGTGGGGGGCCGTCTTCTGGGGATCGCAGACAGGTGGACTGCCCGTATTTCTGACCGGTGGGTGCAGGAAGGGGTGTCCTCCGGGTACAGGATAGAGTTCAGCACTCTACCCCCAGACAGGTTCTTCCCATCGAACTTGAGACTCCCTCTGGGCATCGAGAGGCTCTCTTAGGGGCTGTTCAGGCGCTCTCCGCACAAGGGGTGATTGTGCCGGTACCTCCGCTGGAAAGATTCCGCGGCTTCTACTCCAAACTGTTTGTGGTACCCAAAAAGGTGGGGGGGGGGTCAGGCCGGTTCTGGACCTAAAGGCGCTAAATCACTTTGTGAGAGCGCGAAAATTCAGAATGGAATCTGTCCGTTCGGTCGTGGCCGCCCTACACCAAGGGGACTTCATGGCGTCTCTGGATATCAGGGACGCGTATCTCCACGTTCCCATTTGTCTCCGGCACCAGCGTTTTCTGCGCTTTGCGGTGGGAGATCTGCACTACCAATTCATGGCACTTCCCTTCGGTCTGGCCTCGGCTCCTCGGGTGTTCACCAAACTGGTGGCTCCGGTGTTGGCGCTGTTGAGGCAGAGAGGCATTGCGGTGGTAGCGTACCTTGACGACCTGCTCCTGAGAGCGGAGTCTGCTTCGGCTCTGGAGGAGAATGTGGCTTTCACCATGGCCTCATTGAAGGACTTCGGCTGGTTGATCAATCGGCAGAAATCGACATTGACACCGTCCTGTTGCCTGGAATACCTGGGTCTGATTCTGGACACGGATCAGGCGAAGGTGTTCTTACCTCCGGCCAAGTTGCTGACACTGCATGCAGCGGTGTGAACCCTGCTGTCACGCCGATGGTCTTCCTTATGGTTCTGTATGCGGGTGTTGGGGCTCATGGTTTCAGTCTTCGAGGCGGTACCTTACGCCCAGAGTCACACTCGGCTCCTTCAGCGAGTGATTCTGTTGCGGTGGGACAAGTCTCCATTGTCCCTGGACCAGTTGGTCAGATTGGATCATCAGACCAGAAGGTCATTGACCTGGTGGCTTCGGGACCCGGCCCTGACATTGGGGAAGTAATTTCTTCCCCTGAATTGGTCCATAGTCACGACGGACGCCAGCCTATCGGGCTGTGGGGGGGTCCTGGGGCAGCTGTCTGCTCAGGGCCGCTGGTCGGCGCAGGAATCCCACCTTCAGATCAATGTGCTGGAGCTGCGGGCGATCAGGCTCTGCCTCTCCCACTGGACGGTAAGGTTGTGCGGCCTCCCGGTTCGGGTTCAGTCAGACAACGCCACGGCGGTGGCGTATGTGAACCATCAGGGCGGAACGAGGAGCTCGGCAGCGGCTGCGGAAGCAGCTCTCATTCTGCGATGGGCAGAACTTCACGTGCTGGCAATCTCTGCCATTTACATTCCGGGCGTAGAGAATTGGCAGGTGGATTTTCTCAGCCGCCAGACGCTGGATCAGGGGGAATGGTCCTTGCATCCAGAAGTGTTCTGCCAGATTTGCCACAAGTGGGGTACGCCAGACGTGGACATCATGGCGTCTCGGTTCAATCACAATGTGGAAACCTTTATGTGCAGGACAAGGGACCCGCTGGCGGCCGCCACGGACGCGCTGGTAGCGCCTTGGAGTCGGCATCGGCTCCTGTACGCCTTCAAGCTTCTACCGCGGCTACTGCGCAGAGTGGAAGCAGAGGGGATTCTGACAATCCTGGTGGCTCCGGATTGGCCTCGGCATCCTTGGTACGCTGATGTGGTGCGAATGGTGGCAGATGTTCCCTGGCATCTTCCGCTGCACGAAGATCTGTTGTCTCAGGGACCCATCTTGCACCCTGCTTTACCCTCGCTGGCTTTGACGACTTGGCTATTGAGTCCCAGGTGTTGAGGGATAGGGGTGTCGCTGACTCTGTGATCCCTACCATGCTTAAAGTGTGCAAGTGCTCTTCACGCAAGATTTATCATCGCACCTGGAAGGCCTATATTGCCTGGTGTGAGGCGGGGGGGTTGGAACCCTCGCTATTACGTTGTTTCCAGGGTCCTGGCTTTTTTGCAGCAGGGCCTGGATAAAAAATTGGCACTGAGTACTCTCAAGGGTCAGATTTTGGCTCTGGAGATTCTATTTCAACGGCCTTTCGCGTCATATTTGTTGATTCGTACACGGTGTGAGCCATGTGGCTCCTCAGGTACGGTCGCCTTTGGCGCCGTGGGATTTGAATTTGGTGCTTTCTGTGCTGCAGAAACCACCATTTGAGAAGATCAGGGATATTCCCTTACAATTGCTGTCACAGAAAGTGGCTTTCTAGGTGGCCATCACATCCGCTAGGCGGGTGTCTGAGTTGGCAGCGTTGTCCTGCAAGTCTCCTTACCTAGTCCTTCATAAGGACAAGGCGGTCTTGCGCCATTCTCCTTCGTTTCTACCGAAGGTGGTCTCTTCTTTTCACATTAATGAAGATATTGTTCTTCCTTCATTGTGCTCGCACCCGGCACACCCCAAGGAATATGAGTTACATTCTTTGGATGTCGTGAGGGCTTTGCGGGTGTACTTGGCGTCTACAGCCTCCTTTCAGGAAGTCTGATGCGTTGTTTGTGCTGACGGATGGTCCGTGCAAAGGATTGGCGGTCTCGTCGGCTACTGTTTCCCATTGGATCAGACAGACCGTGACTCATGCGTATACTGTTCGGGGCAGAGTGCCCCCTTTTCCAGTCACGGCGCATTCCACCAAGGCAGTTAGCACTTCCTGGGCTTTCAGACACCAGGCTTCGGTGTCTCAGGTGTGCAAGGCTGCACACGTTTACTAAGTTTTACAAAGTTGATGTGTCAGCATCTGCGGATGCTGCTTTTGGCAGTAAAGTTTTACAGGCGGCAGTCTGAGAGGATTCTGTTGGGTACAGTTGTTGTCGTTTACCCACCCCTCTTGACTGACACAGCTTTGGGACATTCCCACTTGTCAATGAAGGGCTGCGTCTGTCAGTGAACATAGGAGAAAAAGGGATTTTATTAAAACTTACAGTAAAATCCTTTTCTCTGAGTTCACTGACAGACGCAGCACCCCAACCCTCTGTGTTGCGTTTGTACAGCTTGTTACAAACTGATATGCTATGCAGAGCAGGGGGATTATATGGGAGAGAGAGGATGGCCCCCTGGGAGGTGTCAGCTTGCTTTCTTTCTATTTATTTCTCCTGGTAGGATGTGCATATAACCCCACTTGTCAATGAAGGGCTGCGTCTGTCAGTGAACTCAGAGAAAAGGATTTTACGGTAAGTTTTAATAAAATCCCTTTTTACAACTTCCAGTTCCCGAGGGCATTAAGGCTCACTCAACAAGGGCAGTGGCAACCTCATGGGAAGCATATTGCAGGGTGTCTCCGGAAACCATTTGCAAAGCAGCTACCTGGTCATCCAGAAACACATTTATGACCCACTACAAAATGGATGTTGCTCAAAGGATGGTTATCAAAGCTAATTCTTCAACTACACGTTAATAAATATGATTTTATTTTCTTGCACCCACCCAAATGGCGAGTTATTTCCCAGTGTGTGTGCTGCCATGATGCGTCAGAAAATTGGAAAATTGTATACTCCCCTTCCGTAATTTTACTTTCCTGGCGCATCTTCATGGCAGCGCACATCATCCCGCCCTTTCTTAGGTGATAGATACAGAGAATGATGCGTGGGGATCGCTCTCAACTTTATAGTTAACCAATCCTGTCAGGTTGTGGGGGAGGAGTCACAACCCAGTGTGTGTGCTGCCATGAAGATGCGTCAGAAAAGGAAAATTATGGAAGGTGAGTATACAATTTTACGTTATTCAATGGGCTCAACATGCCTCTCAGCTAATTCCTTGGGGTGTCTACTTTCCAAAATGGGGTAATTTGGGGGGGGGGTTTGTACTGCCCTTCCATTGTAGTACCTCAGGGAATAAGAATAAGGCAGTCATAAATAGAGTTGAGCGGACACCTGGATGTTCGGGTTCGTCGGGTTCGGCCGAACGTCGCGGAAACCACGGTTCGTTGAAAGGGCTAGGGGGCAGCAAAAGGTAGCAAAATGGGGGTAAGAGTAGGACAAGTGCCCTGCAAACAAATGTGGATAGGGAAATAACTTAAAATCACATAAAAAAAAAAAAAAATGGGAGGAGGAGGTGGATGTGGAGTAGGAGCCTAGAGGTTGAGTAGGCCGTGACCGTGGCGGTGTTGGTGGAATGGCGGTGAAGGAGGAGGAGGAGGTAGCCAACACTGTTTTTTGTTTGTTTTTTTCATTCTAATTGGGGTAGCCCCCAAAATATTGAGAAATATAAAAAAAAAGCAAGTATACCAATTGCTGTGTGAGGCCGGTCTAAATGTCTATTCTGCACAATAAATGTTAGCTTGTCCACGTTGGCTGTGCACAGGCGGCTGTGCTTGTCTGTGATAACGCCCCCAGCACCTCCAAGGCATAACGGGCAAGCTCAGGCCATGTGCCCAATTTGGAGTCTCAGAAGTTGAATGGGGCAGATCCATCAGTCAGTACGTTCCGCTTCCGTCTCCTCCTCCTTCTCCAGTGGTTGCGTCGACACCGTGGCGGTCGTGAAGTCTTCCGTCCCAATCGTACCGACTTTACACCTTTTCGAAACAGTCGTCGTGCGGTGTTGTTTGTCGTGGTGGTCGACTATCCGTTGCAGAATCGTCCTCCGTCGTAAAGTCGTTGTACCACCTTGTCATACACACGTGTACGGATGTGCATGACTGACTACCTAGACGGGGTAAGTTGAAGACTCTGAGGTTTAACCCGTGTACCGGACTCGAACGGGCAATACGGAACCTCCACGACCCCCGCAATAGTGTCTGTTC
>BLSH010348385.1:6367-20818 GCA_018402905.1 Glandirana rugosa
TCGACTGAACAAGTCAGGTCACATTAAAGGTGGAAAAAGTTGTGAAATGATTTGTGTCATTTTTTTCATCACAGAAACCTGACATTTTTATATCCATTGTATACACACTGTTTGTATATATATATACTGTAAGGGGGTTAGCTCGGCAGCGGGTGTGTGTGACCCCCTGGAAGGGTTCACTACACAAAATAGGCACAGCGAGACAGCAATTGCAGGTGAAAACAAATAGGTGGATTATTTACACTATATACAATATTTGAAAAAAAACAGCAAAACAAAAATAAACAATAAAATAAATCCTTGGCCACTGACTACACAATAGGTTTCCCTGTCTGTCAGCTAGGTACCGCCTACTGCTGTACCTAGCTTCTATCTTTCTCCAGGACGCTCAGCCACACAGGCCTTACTGAACAAGATGCGTGTCAAGCTCCCCAGTCTATTGATACAGAACTGGTTCCAGGGTTGAGCAACTCCCCTAGGCCTGCTGGGAATTCTTGTGGAGGCCTTAATGAGCCAGCTCAACTCAGCTGGGCTCATTATCTCTACTCCTGCAAGACTCCCAGCACTCCCCCTAGTGCTATAAGTCTGTATATACTTTAAATCTTGGGCAGATGTACCTGCCATCCTGCACGCAACCAGGTGTCTTTACCCCGCCTGCTGTCACATACCCCCCCTCTTGTTTCAAACTTGGGTTTGTAACACAGGCATGAAGGTACCCGAGACAAGGCATCCACATTTCCCATTTGAACACCAGAGCAATGCTTTACGGTAAAGTTAAACTCCTGCAGGGCCAGGAACCACCTATTTACCCTTCTATTGGTCTCCTTGTTTTGAGCCATCTACTTTAAGGGCGCGTGATCTGTAATCAGATCAAAATGTCTACTCAGCAAATAGTACCGCAGGGAAACGAACGCCCACTTCACCGCTAAACACTCTTTCTCAATGGTGGCATAATTCTCTTTGTGGGATTTTAGTTCCCTGCTGAGATAAATGACTGGGCGCTATTCCCCCTTCCAAACCTGGGACAAGACTGCTCCTAAACCTACGTCTGACGCATCAGTCTGTACCACAAAGTCCTTAGCGAAGTCAGGGGAGTACAGCACTGGTTGGCTACATAAGGCTTTTTTTAAAGACAGGATGGCTGCTTCAGCCTCCGGAGTCCATTTCACCATGGTAGACTCTTTCCCTTTTGTCAGGTTGGTTAGGGGCACAGCCTGCGAAGCAAAGTGAGGAATGAATCGCCGATAGTATCCAGCAATTCCGAGGAACGCTCAAACCTGCTTCTTGCTGTTGGGGCACGGCCAGCTATCTATGGCTTCCACTTTGTTGACTTGGGGTTTTATTACTCCCCTCCCAATAGTGTACCCCAAATACTTGGCCTCTTCCAGTCCAATGGTACACTTTTTTGGATCGGCCGTGAACCCAGCTTCCCTTATGGAGTCTAGTACGGCTTGTACTTTTGGCAGATGTGAGGCCCAATCCGTACTATGGATAATCACATCGTCCAAGTAGGCTGCAGCATACTTCTGATGGGGCCTCAGAAATTTGTCCATTTTCCGCTGGAATGTGGCTGGTGCATTTTGTAACCCAAACGGAATTCTTTTATATTGGAATGCCCCCTCTGTTGTTACAAATGCCGTTTTCTACTTTGCTGACTCAGCTAGGGGAATTTGCCAATACCCCTTGGTGAGATCAAGGGTCGTCATATATTGGGCTGTTCCCAGCCAGTTGAACAGTCCATCTATGCGTGGCATGGGGTAGGTGTCAAATTTTGTAACTTCATTCAACTCCAGGAAATCGTTACAAAATCGCCAGCTCCCATCGGGTTTGGGCACTAAAACGATCGGGCTGGACCAGTCACCTTGGGACTCTTCTATCACACCTAATTCAAGCATTCGTTGAACTTCCCCTCATACTGCCTCCCGTCGGCCCTCCAGTATTCTATAGGGTTTTAGTTTTACCCTTTCACCTGGCGGGGTGATAATGTCATGCTCTACCCCAGATGTTTGTTCTGGCAGCTCAGAGAACACCTCTCTGTTGGGGAGCACAAACTCTTTCACTTCCTGTTTTTGGGGTTTCAATAGAGTGACTGCTATTCCTACCTCAGGAATTGAGCAATCAGACTGAGTCGGTAATACCCAGGTTTCTGCGACTAGGGATTCCCTATCCCTCCAGGCTTTCAAAAGATTAATGTGGTATATCTGGTCTGGCTTTCGCCATCCTGGTTGTCTGACCCTGTGACCCTGTTCACCTCACTCACTTGCTCAATTATCTCATGTGGGCCCTGCCATTTGGCCAGGAATTTGCTTTCGACCGTAGGGATTAGTACCAACACCGTATCCCCGGTGAAAAAGTATGGGTCTTGGCCTTGCGGTTATACACCCTTTGCTGTGCTAACTGCGCTTGGGCCAAGTGTTCTTTGACAATGGGCATTACCTGTGCAATTCTGTCTTGCATCAGGGCAACATGCTCAATCACACTCCGGTGGGGAGAACTCTCACTTTCCCAAGTTTCCTTAGCGAAATCCAACAGCCCTCTGGGGTGTCTCCCATAGAGTAACTCGAAGGGAGAAAACCCGGTAGAGTATTGTGGTACTTCCCGAACAGCAAACATCAGGTAGGGTATTAAACAGCCCCAATCCTTTCCATATCGATTCATCACCTTTTTTAACATTTGTTTTAGGGTTTTGTTGAACCTTTCAACCAACCCATCTGTTTGAGGGTGATACACGGATGTACGTAATTATGTCACTTTGAACAACTTGCACAACTCTTTCATTACCCCGGACATAAACGGGGTACCCTGGTCTGTAAGTAATTCCTTACAAATACCCACACGGCTGAAGACTAGGAATAGCTCTTTGGCTATCGTCTTGGCGGAGGTATTTCTAAGAGGGATCGCTTCGGGATAACGGCTGGCATAGTCTAATATGACCAAAATGTACTGATGCCCCCTAGTGGACTGCAGTATCGGACCTACCAAATCCACTGCAATCCCCTCAAAGGGGAACTCAATGATGGGGAGAGGTACCAGTGGGTTACGGAAATGCGATAAAGGTGCCGACTTCTGACACACAGGGCAAGAGTAACAATAATGTTCTATTTACTTCATGACCCCAGGACAATAGAACCTCTGCAAGACTCTCTGTTTTTCTCCGCCCCCAAATGACCTCCCAGAGAGTGCCCATGGGCTAATTCCAATACCAACTTCCTATAGGGTTTGGGTACCACAAGTTGCTCAATAGTTTCATCTGCCTTTTGAGCAACCTGATACAACAGGTCCCTTTCCTCCATAAAGTATGGGTAACCGCAAGACTGATCTGGGTTCACTAATTCACCATCTATTTTTACCACATTTTCCCGCGCCTTTATCAGGGTGGGGTCTTTTACCTGTTCTGTGGCAAACTTTTGAACCTTTAAATCAGAGAACTCAACAGACGGCATGTTTTCGTCTGAAGATGTTGGTTCCTCCCCAGTTTCCCGAGTGTCTTCGGCCAACACCGACAAGGGGAAATCTGGAGAAGTCTCACCATTCTCAGAGGATACCTGGGATTCCTCTTCCTGGCCTATAGGGGCCTCCGTGGGGGGGTTCAGGACCATCCCAGAGTTCCCAGAATTTTGGAAAATCCCTCCCCACAATGGCATCAATTGGTAAGTGAGGCACCAACCCCACCTGATGAGTTACCTTTGGGGGTCTCAAAAACCACTTTAGCCAGAGGGTACTCTCTGGTGTCACCATGCACACAAATAACAGCCACCCTATTATTCCTAGAGACCTCTGTAGTAACTAACTCAGCTTTGATCAATGTTACCAGGCTACCTGACTCTAGCAACACAACAACATTTTTACCATTAATACACATTTTGCATAAATGTTTTTCAGTTCCCCGAGTGGCAGTGAATGCAACTGTCGCAAACAGTGACTGACGTCTGTTTCTTAGATAGTCACATTCCATAGGCTCATCCACAACTGGGCAATTGGCTGCAATATGTCCCTCTTGCCGGCAACGGTAACAAATCAACTTTTTCACTGCTTCCTGCGACCTTGACTGCGGTCGCCAGACATTTTGGAAACTTCCCACCCTCTCACTCTCTCCACCCTTACCCCTTGGAGTCATCTTACCCGCCGCTGGGGATGGTCTGGTCTTAGGGTGGAAAGTGTGTGAGTCCCTGGGAGAGGCAGTCAGGTTCTCTGCAGCCAAGTACCTCTCTACCAAATCCACAAGCTTGTCAGCCGTTTCCGGGTTTCCATGACTTACCCACTTTTGGACAGCAGTAGGTAGAGATCTCAGGAACCGATCCATTACCACACATTCCACAATCTTTGGTGCGGTCAAAGTTTCTGGTTGCAGCCACTTCCTGTTCAGGTGGATGATATCATACATCTGCGACCTGGGGGGTTTTTCCAATTGGAAAATCCAGTTATGCACACGCTGAGCCCGGACAGCCAGGATGATACCCAGCCATGCCAATATTTCAGTTTTTAGCACCACATAGTCTTTTGCTTGGTCTGGCTCTAGGTCATAATAGGCTTTCTGCGATTCCCCGGCTAATAGAGGAGCCACCAGTCCAGCCCACTGTTCCTAAGGCCACTTTTCTCTTTCAGCAGTCATTTCAATGTGGTTAAAAACACTTCAGGATCATCCTCTCTAGTCATTTTTGGCTCACACAATATGGTGGTGCATTACTGGAACCACTGGCCTCACTGGTCTGCGGACGTTGCTGCATTAACATCTCCACTTGTTGGAGTCTCTGCTCTTGCAACAGGTCTATTAAACAAGACTCATATCTCTGCTGATGAGCACTTGCTTGTTGTAGACTAGCATTTGTTTGCTGCTGATTGGCATTTGCTATCGCAACCTGTCTCAGTATCTCTTCCATGCTGGCCCTTGGTTCCAAAACTGCCCCTGGCTTCCTCCACCAACTGTAAGGGGGTTAGCTAGGCAGCGGGTGTGTGTGACCCCCTGGAAGGGTTCACTACACAAAATAGGCACAGCGAGACAGCAATTGCAAGTGAAAACAAAAAGGCGGTTTATTTACACTATATACAATATTTGAAAAAAAAGCAAAACAAAAACAAACAACAAAATAAATCCTTGGCCACTGACTACACTATAGGTTTCCCTGTCTGTCAGCTAGGTACAGACTACTGCTGTACCTAACTCCTATCTTTCTCCAGGACACTCAGCCACACAGGCCTTACCAAACAAGATCCCCAGTCTATTGACACAGAACTGGTTCCAGGGTGGAGCAACTCCCCTAGGCCTGCTGGGAGTTCTTGTAGGAGCCTTAATGAGCCAGCTCAACCCAGCTAGGCTCATTACCTCTACTCCTACAACATTCCCAGCACTCCCTCTAGTGGTATAAGTCTGTATATACTTTAAATCATGGGCAGATGTACCTGCCATCCTGCACGCAACCAGGCGTTTTTACCCTCTGCTGTCACAATATATATATATATATATATATATTTATATATTTTTTTTTGTGCTCCTATTGATAACTGATATACAGCATCTCATCTTCTACTCTCTATTAGAAACTCCATATGATGAGATGGCTTTTAATATAATTTGTTTATAACCCTGATGATGGGGATGTATTAAAACACTGACACATGTTGGCAATATTTACAACAATCACATAAAACATCTTTGATTAAAAAAACATATGAATATATCTATTCATTTTTAAGGCTTTGCCTCCCTGGTTTGAAAGATATTTCTCACCATTGGCTGTACCAATTCTCTCCTCACTAGCCCACCTCCCTATTCAACTTTACAATGACACATTCTCCTTCTGTATGTTGCTGCTCTTTCTAAACCTGATCAGTTGTACGCTAATGGGTGTGCAAACACTGGAGTGGCTGCACACCTAAAGTACACAGATTATGCAGAGACACAAGAGGTCAGGACATGCGTGCATATGCAGAACATGGGCAGTCAGGAAGAAAACGTAATTACAGTGTGCACACAAAGCATGGCATGCAGTCAGCGCAATTGCACACAAAGAATGCAATTTCAGTGCTGCACACACACCAACCATTATCCAGCAAGACGGGGCTGCATGTCAAAATCTTTTGAGCCAGGTTTGCACATGCATTGTGCGTGTTCAATAATGCATCATTACAAATTGAAATAATTGGCATTTTGTGCTAGTTTTTTTAAGCAGAACTCCAGTTTTAACTGCTTCTATACCATCTGCTGTTCTGTTCTGCCTTTTGTGCTTGGTGGAAAAATTGTGCTGTTCTTTAATCCCCCCTCCCTATTGTGTGCAGGCACACTTCCTGTCTGTATAATACCTAGCACAAGACCCACTATCAAAGACATACTCCCTCATCTAAATATTATGCTTCTCAGAAAAGTGTTTGTGAACTGTGATCAGCAATGCAAACACACATAATAACTTATTTAAACTGGATAAGGCTCCATTCACACTAGTGCGTTTTTTGATGGATTTTGCAGAAATGCAAGAAATTTTTTAACATGGGTTCCTATGGAACATGTTCACATCAATGCTTTTTTTGTGCGTCTGCATTTTTGGAAAGGGTCTGGACTTTTTTTCATGCAAAAAGCAGCGTTTTGCATGTAATAGACTTCAATGGGCAAGCATGAAAAACGCAAGTGCTGTTTTTTTACTGCGTTTTGCGTTTTAAAATTTGCCTAGCAACAACATTTCCCCCCCAAAAAAAAAAAAAATTTATAAAAAAAATTAAATGTAAAAAAACGCAAAATGCAAATCACGGCAAAATCGCAGTAAAAAAAACGCGGAAAGCACAGCAAAAAACAGTGAAAAAACGCTGAAAAGCAAAATACATTGATGTGAATCGAACCTTAGTGTTATCTACAGAAAGCCTCTCTGTCAGTGCAGACTGCAAACAAATGTAACACAGCATCTCATTTACTGTATTGTACTCTTCACAATTAGACAAAGGGCAAGAATGAAGTCCGCAAACCATCACTATTGCATGGATGATCATGTAATCCCATTTTGCTCCAGAATTAACATAGAAAACCTCATAGAAATAAGGACAGAAAGCTGTTTAGTAGCAGTACAGATTGCTGCATACTGGAGATCTGCTTTACATTTTACAGCACATGGTTTTTTAAGCATGTTCACAAAATCATATTATTATGAACTCATAATTTATAATCAAATAATGTGTTTTTCATATAAAAGCTGAACAAACCTTTTCAATACACACGAGTCAAAAGGAAAAAAGCTGTCCAGTGGATTAGTGCATGTCTGAACAGAGGAGCCAAGAGTGCTGCTTCTTATGATAGGAATCATCTGCCTGTTGTTTCGCTCTATGATGGTGTAACAAAACACCAACTGATATTTCCTAGGAAACACACAAGACATTATATTCACAGAAATGTGCAGATAAGTAATTAAATGAAAGACTAAAGTCATTGATACTACTACAAATGCAGGACAGAAACTACAGTAGCAGCATATGCTGTGAACATACTGTGCTACAAGACAGGCATAAAACATTGCAGCAGGTATAAAATTCAAATCAACAAAGCAGAAGCCCTTCTAATCAAAGAGGCCTTTAATAAACCCTTTTCAAGTCCATATGAATGTTTAATCACAAAGTCTTCTTCCAAGTTCAACAGTCATTTCCAGAAATGGAGGGGGTGCTGACATATCTGATCAGTTGTTTTAAAATGGCACTGGGATTGCAGCTTTGTCTCAGTGCCGTTTTAAAATGGTGGTGAGGATCAGTGGCTCCCAGCGGGGGTAAATTGTAAAACTTATGAATTCCTGTGAGAGCCAGCAATCCGCACAAAGCCCATAAGCCAAAACAATCAGCTCCTGGACGTCTAATACCTTTACAGAGTGCTCCACAAGAACACAACTTTCATCTGTTTTGATGTCATGAATTACGTCATTGCACTCCCATTCGCCAATAATCGCCAAATAGCAGTGGTCTCCTGCTGAAAATCTGCTGCTTACATGGGCAGCACCTGTCCTTTTTGGGCACATAAATCCAAATACCCAAATTGTACTTTGTACATACCAAAGCAACTATGTGCATGAGGCCAAATAAAGTGTTTGCACCCCCCCCCCCCCGTTTGCACCCCCCCCCCCCCCCAAAAAAAAATTCTTAAGCTGCAACAATGATGATGAATGATCTGGATGAGATTTCTGCTCACTGCACAAACATCAAATGCTTATGTAATTGGATACAAGGTCATTCAAATCTTTACCGGTTCTATACCAGTAAAAAGTTGCTGTCATGCTAATTTGTGCCCTCATCAATCTGATTTAAAGTTACACTAAAAATGTATGCAAACTGTTTTTTCCTCTGCATGAGTCTCAATGTAGCACTGAAAAGGGAACAAAGCTCTCCTAAAGTAAAATGTATGAGTGTACTTTGAGCTTTACTATTCCACTATATTACAACAAACTTTGTTAATTCTATTTTGGGGTGCAATTTATGAGGGTGAGCAAATTATGT
This sequence comes from Glandirana rugosa, assembly GCA_018402905.1. Taxonomy (NCBI): domain Eukaryota; kingdom Metazoa; phylum Chordata; class Amphibia; order Anura; family Ranidae; genus Glandirana; species Glandirana rugosa. Next base: position 14,831 of record BLSH010348385.1, read on the forward strand.
AAGCGAATTGGAAAAAAATTACAGAAAAATGAAAATAATTTTTTACTATTTATTTTCAATAACACACATGAAAATAAAAACATATGTACCCAGATTTACTACCAAATCCCCATCTGTCTTGAAAAAAAAAAAAAGTTCACTAACAGCCAAACTTTCAAGGAAATTTCAATACCTATAATTTAATAGTTATTTATTTTTATTTCAAACGTTCTTTCTTATTTCCGAATTTCAGAAATAAGGAAGAACATTTGAAATAATAAGTTATTAATTTATTATTTTAACTTATTATAAATTATAATAAGCTATTATTATTTAAAATGTTCTTTCTTATTTCCGAATTTCGGAAATAAGGAAGAACATTTGAAATAATAAGTTATTGATTTATTATTTTAAATTATAAAAAGCTATTATTATTTCAAATGTTCTTCCTTATTTCCGACTTTTGCAGTGTGTGACTGTATATATGCACACTGTATGTATGTATGTGTATGTACAGTCACACACTGCAAAAGTCGGAAATAAGGAAGAACATTTGAAGTAATAATAGCTTATTATAATTTATAATACGTTAAAATAATAAATTAATGACTTCTTATTTCAAATGTTCTTCCTTATTTCCGAATTTCTGAAATTGTGGAAATAACATTTGAAATAATAATAGCTTATTATTATTTATAATAAGTTAAAATAATACATTAATAACTTATTATTTCAAATGATCTTCCTTATTTCCGAAATTCGGAAATAAGAAAAACATTTGAAATAATAATAAAAACCTATTAAATTATAGGAATTGGAATTTTCTTGAAAATATGGCTATTAGTGATAAATTTCATATTTAAGTTCACTAAAAGCCAAACTTTCAAGGAAATTTCAATACCTATAATTAAATAGTTATTTATTATTATTTCAAACGTTCTTTCTTATTTCCGAATTTCGGAAATAAGGAAGAACATTTGAAATAAGTAATTAATTTATTATTTTAACTTATTATAAATTATAATAAGCTATTATTATTTAAAATGTTCTTCCTTATTTCCGACTTTTGCAGTGTGTGACTGTATATATGCATACTGTATGTATGTGTGTGTGTATACTGGGTGTGTATATACTGTGTGTATACATACAATATACATACAATATATACACAGTATATACACAGCTAGTATACACACACACATACATACAGTAAGCATATATACAGTCACACACTGCAAATGTCGGAAATAATGAAGAACATTTGAAATAATAATAGCTTCTTATAATTTATCATTTAAAATAATAAATCAATAACTTATTATTTCAAATGTTCTTCCTTATTTCCGAAATTCAGAAATAAGGATGAACGTTTGAAATAATAATAAATAACTATTAAATATAGGAATTGAAATTTCCTTGAAAGTTTGGCTGTTAGTGAACTTAAATATGACATTTATCACTAATAACCATATTTTCAAGAAAATTCCAATACCTATATTTTAATAGGTATTTATTATTATTTCAAATGTTTTTCTTATTTCCGAATTTCGCAGTGTGTGACTGTACATAGACATGGAAATAAGGAAGAACATTTGAAATAATAATAGCTTATTATAATTTATAATAAATTAAAATAATTAAATTAAATAAATTAAAATAATAAATTAATAACTTATTATTTCAAATTACAAAAAGATGGAAAGGGGAATTTGGAAAGTCAGAGGGGAGGGAAGGGAAAGGGAAGGGGATGGGGAAGGAATGGAACTAGGAAAGGGATTATGAAGGTAATTGTGCGGGATTATAGCGGTGCACAAATATAACTAAGAGAAAATACAAAAGTAATAAAATATAATGAAGTTTATTCAATATATGCTTAAAACAGTACTATAGGTACTTAGTGAACGATTAAAAACAGCATAAAGCAGTAAAGTAGTTGGTTTACATAGCGTTGTACAGAGTGGTAAATTTTAGCAGTTGCAACGGTCATAAGTCTATAAACGTCCAACATGTTTCGCCTGATAAGGCTTCTTCAGGGACTATGACAAACCAGAGCGTTGTACAGATCCGATAAAATAGAAATGAGAATCATATACAAAATAATACAAAAACAAAATACACAATCATCTAGAGTTTGATATAAATTGGATAGATGAAATCATTTTACATATCACCTCCTACTGCCCAGAACTGCGCCCAAGCAATAGGCCCAGGTCGTCCACCTCTACTAGCGACACACCGAGAGGGAGGACAATGTGCATCCACAAACTGCCCTGACTTACGCCGACTGATGGACTATAAAGAAAAAAGAAAAGGAAAAAGGAAGAAAAAAGTTTCTTCATATACTGCATGGAGACAAAGAACCTGGGGGGGGGGGGTAAGGGGAAAAAAGGAAGTATGAAAGAAAGAAAGTATGAAAAAAAGGGGCAGTACCTTAAAAAAACACTTATAGGCGTCAATTTCCTATACGGTGGACCCCTATCAAGGATATCCAGCTTCCAGCCTTAGGAGGCAAAGTGTATGCAGCAAAAATAGCTGAATAAGTAATACATTGAGTAGAAAGGCATTAAGAAAATTTAAAGGCAATAATAAATTTGTCTTAAATAAAAAATGCTGATCCGTTTTGTCGATCTCCATAATGGAGGCTATCTCTATGGGGTGTTAATAAACACCAAGTTTGTATATGTAATGTAATGCAAAATAGGTAAGCTATATAAGGCAGTAAAGGGAAGGCAAATTAATTTCCCTACTTGATCATTTACCTAGACAACATTTATGAACCAGCCATGATGTGTGAAAATAGATAGATCAAATATGCAGCAGGAATAAAGGAGGCCTGGACAGCAACCACAGTACTCACTATGGGCGTCATATAACGAGCATACCTGGGAAGAGTGATATTGTCTGCAAACCGTATAGGTATTGGAATTTTCTTGAAAATATGGCTATTAGTGATAAATTTATATTATTATATATATATTTAAGTTCATTAACAGCCAAACTTTCAAGGAATTTTCAATACCTATAATTTAATAGTTATTTATTATTATTTCAAACGTTCTTTCTTATTTCCGAATTTTGGAAATAAGGAAGAACATTTAAAAAAAGTTATTAATTTATTATTTTAACTTATTATAAATTATAATAAGCTATTATTTCAAATGTTCTTTCTTATTTCCGAATTTCGGAAATAAGGAAGGACATTTGAAATAATAAGTTATTTATTATTTTAACCACTTCAGCCCCGGAAGGATTTCCAGCTTTAGGACCGGAGCCCTTTTTGCGATTCGGCACTGCGTCGTTTTAACTGACAATTGCGCGGTTGTGCGACATTGTACCCAAACGAAATTTGCGTCCTTTTTTTCCCCACAAATAGAGCTTTCTTTTGGTGGTATTTGATCACCGCTGCGTCATTTCTGATCGCCGCTATAAACAAAAGAAGATCAACAATTTAGCAAAAAAAAAACAAATTTCTTACTTTTTGCTAAAATACAAATCCAAAAAAAAATATAAAAAAACATTTTTTTTCATCGGTTTTGTATCGGATTTATATTCTTCCTCATATTTGTGACAAAAAAAACCGCAATCGGCGTTCATTGATTGGTTTGCGCAAAAGTGGTCGCGTTTACGGATGATGAGAATTCATTTTTGGGGTTTTTATTTATTTATTTATTTTTTTACTAGTAATGGCGGCGATCTGCGATTTTTAGCGGTACTGCGATATTTCAGCGGACATGTCGGACCATTTTGACACTTTTTTGGGACCATTGGCATTTATACAGCGATCAGTGCTATAAAAATGCACTGATTACTGTGTAAATGCCATTGGCAGTGAAGGGGTTAACCTGCAGGGGGCGCTCTAAGGGTTAACTATGTTCCCTGGGCGTGTTCTAACTGTGTGGGGACTGCCCTAGCTGGGGAAGGGAAGTGGTCACAGCCTCCATGTACAGGAAGGCTGTGATCACAGCCCTTCCCCCTTCACAAAACGGAGGTCCGTGTTCACTCGCGCGGACCTCCGTTCCTTCGCTCCGGGGGGGCCATCGCGGGTAGCCGGCGGCAATCGAAGCCGCCGCACCCGCTCCCTGGCCCTCCCCGAACACAGTGAGAGCGCGTGCGCGCCTCCGGTGGCGCGCGCGCGCTCACTAGGCTCGGTCTCGCGCCCGCCGTCATATGACGGCGATTTGAGCTCACCAGCCACCTTGTCGCCGTCAGATGCCGATCGGCGGTCGGCAAGGGGTTAAATGATAAATTATAAGAAGCTATTATTTCAAATGTTCTTCCTTATTTCTGACTTTTGCAGTGTGTGACTGTATATATGCATACTGTATGTATGTGTGTGTGTATACTGGGTGTGTATATACTGTGTGTATATTGTATGTATACACACAGTATACATACAATATACACATAGTATATACACACCCAGTATACACACACACATACATACAGTATGCATATATACAGTCACACACTGTAAAAGTCGGAAATAAGGAAGAACATTTGAAATAATAATAACTTCTTATAATTTATAATTTAAAATAATAAATCAATAACCTATTATTTCAAATGTTTTTCCTTATTTCCGAAATTCGGAAATAAGGAAGAACATTTGAAATAATAATATCTTCTTATAATTTAAAATAATAAATCAATAACTTATTATTTCAAATGTTCTTCCTCATTTCCGAAATTCAGAAATAAGAAAGAACATTTGAAATAATAAGTTATTAATTTATTATTTTAACTTATTATAAATCATAATAAGCTATTATTATTTAAAATGTTCTTTCTTATTTCCGAATTTCTGAAATTCGGAAATAAGAAAGAACGTTTGAAATAATAATAAATAACTATTAAATCATAGGTATTGAAATTTCCTTGAAAGTTTGGCTGTTAGCGAACTTAAATATGAAATTTATGACTAATAGCCATATTTTCAGACATATGTATGTATGTGTGTGTGTATACTGGGTGTGCATATACTGTGTGTATATTGTATGTATATTGTATGTATACTGTATATACACACCCAGTATACACACACACATACATACAGTATGCATATATACAGTCACGTCACACACTGCAAAAGTTGGAATAAAGGAAGAAAGTTTGAAATAATAATAGCTTGTTATAATTTATAAGTTAAAATCCAAACTGTACAACTTGCCACCCTCACGTAAACCCAAGGGAGTCACAACAAGTAGATGCCAGGCCATTAAAGATTTCCTGCAGCAAAGCGGATTGCCCACACTGACTTCAGAAGAAGCAGAATCTTTAGAGAGCCCCATTACCAAAGATGAACTATACCTAGCGATTAAAGCCAGGCAAAAGCCCGGACGGCTTTACGGCTCACTATTACAAGGCCTACTTTGATCTATTACACAACCCACTTCTACAGGCTCTAAACAGCCTGAAACAGCCACAGTCCGTCCCTGACTCATTTAACCTGGCTCACATTACCTTGATATTAAAACCCCGTAAAGACCAAAACAATTGTGCTAGCTACAGGCCCATATCGCTACTCAACATAGATACCAACATTTTGGCAAAGATCTTGGCAAATTGCTTGAGAGAACATCTGCAAAAACGTATAGGTCCAGAACAAGTAGGGTTCATGCCAGGGAGAGAAGCACGTGACAATGTCACCAAAGCCCTGAATCTCATTCACAGCGCCCAAAGCAGGAAATTCGAAGGTCTTCTCCTATCCACAGATGCGGAGAAGGCCTTCGACAGGGTCTCATGGGACTATCTACTAGAGACATGTGCTCATATTGGTCTGCAGACCCACATGAGAACGTGGATTTCCACCCTTTATCAAGAACCTAAAGCCAACCTCAAAATTAATGGAACTCTTTCAGAAACGGTGAACATACACAACGGCACACGACAGGGCTGTCCCCTTTCCCCACTCCTTTTTATTTTGACACTTGAACCCTTCATACGGATCATAAATAATGACCCAAACATTAGCGGCTTCCTGATAAAGGGAAAAACATACAAATTGGCGGC
>BLSH010348385.1:34286-45073 GCA_018402905.1 Glandirana rugosa
TTATCCTCCTTTGGGGGTTACCCTGCAGAGGTGAGCTAGCGAGGTATAGACGGCACGTTTTGCTCGCAAATGGGACATTTTGGTTATACCAGCCGTTGTGAGGAGTGTGATATCCAGTAGATACCTTTGTTAGTCGAGGGATATTGGTAGGTACCTCTCTCAGCATTCTCTGCATTCCAATGTGTTTAATCACACTTACAAAGCACGGAACGGCTCTTAGAAGCAGCACGGCTCTGTTTAATGTGAATCTACTCATCACCCACAGACACTGACTCGAGTATAAGCCGAGGGGGGTCTTTTTCAGCACAAAAAATGTGCCGAAAAACTCGGCTTATACTCGAGTATATACGGTAATTTTTATTTTGACATTTGTCACTTCAATTAAAAGTGGAAGGGATGGTAATACATCTGGTTCCCATGGATGGTTATAGGGAGCTGATTGTTTCCATAGATGACCTATAGTGTGAGGAGTGTTGCCGACCATATTGGTTTTACAGGGTAAACGCTCGTTTTGCACGGCAGATATGGAGCGATCGAGTGGAGACGTCCCATTGGGGGTTTCCTCCTATTGGAATAGAGCAGTAAAAGTGGGCTGAGTTGGTAGAAGACCGGCGTCATGATAAGGAGGATGATCCATGTAAAGCTCCTTGGTATAAAGGTGGTACGTCGTGCTGCTAGGCCACGCCCTCTGTGGAAGTCGTAATGACAAAATGCGTCAGTGCATGACCTTGTGGTGTACCAGGAAGTGACATGTGCGGTTCACCAAGGAGGAAGCAACAAAGGGAAGTGTGTTCGTTTGTATCCCCTCGGTCTCCCGGTGCAGACTCCTGATATACGGTGACATACTGATGATGATTTTGACTGCAACTGTGTTTATTGTTTTATTGTAAGTGCGGTTCTAAGGGGAATTTGGGGACCAATAAATCTGTAGTGTTACACTATGTGAGGACTCTCTTTTTGTACCCATACATGCACTGAGTATTTGGGATAGCACAAGGAGGACATCACTACAAATTATTTGAAGGTGTTATACTTGCCTGTTTGTGGTAAGTGCATCCCCTGAGGGGGTTATTCCCACGTGGTGCTGTGTGATGGTGGAAGGTGCACAACTAAAAAGCAAGATCTTTGGTTAACCCTTGTTGAACGGTCGCAATGGATGCACACTGGAAGTGGGTGCATGAATAAGAAGCGCTGCTACAGATACTGAGATCTACTTGTGTATGTGGAAGGACATTATGTGTATTAATTTTTAGCAGCTGCTCATCTGGACTTAACGGTGCATCCTAAAGCGCTGAGCAGAGTTTGTGGGCGATAAAAGCTCTGGTTATTGTTGGAAATTATGAATTTATAATATTATTTTGAATAATATTGGGCTCTGAAATATATTAAATGTATTAAATATAATGTAAAGTTAGTTATATATGTGAAGGTTATTTCAATGTGCTTCTGGACAGAGAAAATGTTGTATGTGCAATTCTATTTCAAATCTCATGTGAAGTAATGCTAGAGGAGGGGTCATGTGTGTCTCCTTATGGACTAAAGCCATATAAGTAGCTATAAGAAAGCTGACCTAAAGGTTTCAAACAGTATAAAAGTCATGATGTTAGCTAGCAAGGGTAGGAAGAGAGAGATGAAGGAATGGACGCCTACACTCTTGGACACGTGACGTGAACACCTGTCAGAACCCTTCCTCCTCCTGACTGACATCTGAAGCCATACCATAATCTCATCATCAATTATGTTGCTACGTAAGTTTGTCTTATGTTATGTCTTGAAGAATAAACCCTTAAAGATTTTTCTAATGATGTCGTTCATGCAAGTTTCTTCGATGAAAGCTGAGAAAGGATTTTCAACAGTTATCATGTAGGATATAGTAATCCGCCCGGCAGATAAAGGGGGAGGTTTCGTGATCCTCAGTAAAGATAATTATTTAAAGAAAATGAATATATTATTGGGAGATGAGGAAACATACCAACGACTTAAATCAGACCCTATGCTTCTGTTTAAGGAGGAGTTACATGGATTGGTAGAAAAAGGAAAGAGGAGAGCGATACTTTCCTCTAAGAAGGCCTCCTATTTGGATCCTTTTTTGTAGGAACCCTATTTATTTTCTACCGAAGATCCATAAAAGTGTTCCTGACCCATCTGGATGACCAATTGTCAATGGGATTGATTTGGTTACGGCCAGGTTGAGTCAGTACATTGATTTTTTTCTGCAACCGATGGTAGCCCAAACCAAGGCTTACTTGAGGGATACTAAACAGATGATCCAAATTTTGAGTGCTCTTAAAAGTACTCCCTCAGGTATTTTGGTTACGGCTGATGTTGGTTCTCTTTACACAATTATCAGCCACCAGGACGCACTTACATCTGTAAAGTGGGCATTGGGAACATTAGAGTTACCTAAGAAAAAACAGAGGTTTATTCTGATCTCTCTGGAATTTTGTCTTACCAAAAATTACTTCTGGTTTGAGTGGAAATTTTTTCTGCAAATTAAGGGAGTTGCGATGGGGGGATGGTTTGCCCACAGTGTGGCCAATTTGTTTATGGCCCACTGGGAGGAGGAAGTGTTTTTTTCTGACCTCCCAGCTCAACTCGTACATTATAAATGCTATATTGATGATTTGATCATGATTTGGGATGGAGACCGGCCTAGCCTGGAGATGTTTATGGCACGCCTTGACAACAATGATAGAAATATCAAGTTGACATGGGACGTTAATGATCAGCAAGTAACTTTTCTGGATTTGGAGATTATTAAACACGGTAATGGATTTATTACCAAAAATGACTTTAAGCCCACAGACCATAACTCATTTATCCCTACTAATAGTTGCCACCATAGGTCTTGGTTATGCAATATACCCAAGGGCCAATTTATCAGACTTAAACGCAATTGTACTCTTGAATCCGACTATCGGGTTCAATCTGAGATATTGGCCAATAGGTTTAAAGAGAAGGGTTACCCTACCTCCAATATATTGGAGGACATTGAAGAGGTCAGTAAATTGAAGAGAGATACAATTATTGTTGACACAGAAAAATAGCCCCAACAGAGGACTTTCAATTTATGGCTGAATATATTTTTATTCATAGAAGAAAGTTATCAATACAGAAACCAAAGAAGCATAAAGGTAATTATAACATTCTTTGTCTATAATTATGCATTCAGTTGACATCTGTGGATTCAAATTATCATACAATCAGTAAATCTGAAACTGGCATCATCATGAGTGTAGCATGAGTACCTAAGGTAATAAACAGAGTTGAGGGCAAAAACCACATAAGCATATGGGGAGGAACCTCTGGGTAAAGTTAAGTAACATTCGGGTTCTTTACAGTGTTCTTTCCCCTGCTAAAAGGCAATAGTCAGATAGCCTCTGGAGAGAAGAAGCGCTTCAATCCCGAGGTATTGGGCCCCAACATCTGTATCATTAATACATCTTATTAACTAGAGACGAAAAGAAGTAGAGGTAGAAAAAAAGGGAGAGGAAGTCCGGTGAATGACCGAGGAAATTAGAGAGAGAGAAATAAGAGGGGGTACCAGAGGGAGGGGGAGGGGAGGGTAGGGATAGGTGGGCGGGGCGGTGAGCCTCTCCATCAGCAATAAAACCTGCATGAGAATCAAAAAATGATAGCGTAGGGAGGTGTATGAGAGGGTGTAGGCTGACTCATACCATGGAGGAGGAAGGTTGTGCTGTAAGCCGTAATTTAAGTTTGTCTGAAGTGGAGTAGTGAAGCCAGATCGTCCAGAGGACCTTAAACTTTTCCCAGGTATCTTGTTCACGCGCCTTCAGTTCCTCCATCAGCATGATATCGTTGACTTCACTTAACCACCTGGTGAAGGGGGGCGGGGTGGGGAGGACTTTCAATTTAGAATGGTCCTGAACTATAACATTCAGTTTCGTACATTTGAAACCATTGTATGCAAACATTGGGCAATACTCAAGTCTGATAAAATACTGGGACCTAAATTGACATCTAGGCCCCAATTCATTTATAAGAAAGCCCCTACACTTAGAGATTACATTGCCCCCAGTGTTGTCAACCCTCCCAACAGGAGCCCGGGAGGTATTTTCCTATCTCTCTCTGGATTTTATGCATGCGGGAGATGTGCGGCCTGTAGGAGTGTTAAAAATAATGACAAGGGAAGAAAGGTGTTCTGTTCTACAGTCACTCAGAATACATATACTATTAGAGATTTGATCACTTGTTCCACGGAGGGCGTGGTTTACATGCTCGAGTGTGAGTGCGGCCTACAGTACATTGGTAGGTCTTCTCGAGCATTACATGTATGTGTTAACGAACATATAAACAATATTAGGAGGGGCCTTAAGACTCATAGTGTTTCAAAACACTTTAGGGTATGCCACCATCGTAATCCCAAAGGCCTCAAATTTTGGGGCACAGAAAAAGTATCCAAACATTGGCGAGGTGGGAATTTTATTAGAATATTGAGTCACAGAGAGTCATTTTGGATATATATAGGCTCAGGTTATAGCTCCTGGTAGCTTGAACGTGGAGTTCGACCTGAGTTGTTTTATATCTGATAAATAATAGGATTCATGGCTACTGTTGATTAGGTAGGACATTAGTCATATTTTTTGAGAAACACAATTTTAAAAATATGTTTTGAGTTATGATTGTATTTACCTGTTAATTATTAGACCATTTCTGTAATATTGTGAAAATATGGTTCTTATATATATTTATGTTTTTATATCATAATGAATTGTTATTGTTGGTTTTAGTTAGTGGGTTGTAATACTTTTACTTCTCCACATGATGGCAATCTGCTGTGTATAGTGTTCTATGCCAGTGTTTCTCAACCTTTTACGGTGAAGTACCCCTGCAGGTCTAAAAAAAAATCCTAAGTACCCCTGTTTTGAGAAAGAAATTTCTATTGTTGGGTTTGTGTTTGTGATGGTTTTTGTTTATGTGCAAAATCATCATCAAATGCAGCCTCACCAGTGTCCATAAATGCAGCCTGATCAGTGCCCATCAATGCAGCCTCACCAGTGCCCATTAATGCAACCTCACCAGTGTCCATCAAATGCAGCCTTACCTGTGACCATTAATGCAGCCTCACCAGTGCCCATCAATGCAGCCTCATCAGTGTCCATAAATGCAGCTCCATCAGTGCCCATCAATGCCGCCTCACCAGTGCCCATCAATGCAGCCTCACCAGTGCCCATCAATGCAGCCTCACCAGTGTCCATCAATGCAGCCTCACCAGTACTGGTGTCAGTGCTCTCCATCTCAGTGCTGATGTCAGTGCTCTGTTTCTCAGTGCTGGTGTCAGTGCTCTGTCTCAGTGCTGGTGTCAGTGCTCTGTGTCTCAGTATCTCAGTGCTGGTGTCGGCTCTCTCTATCTCAGTGCTGGTGTCAGTGCTCTGTATCTCTGTGCTGGTGTCTGTGCTCTGTATCTCTGTGCTGGTGTCTGTGCTCTGTATCTCTGTGCTGGTGTCAGTGCTCTGTATCTCTGTGCTGGTGTCAGTGCTCTGTATCTCTGTGCTGGTGTCAGTGCTCTGTATCTCTGTGCTGGTGTCAGTGCTCTGTATCTCAGTGCTGGTGTCAGTGCTCTGTATCTCAGTGCTGGTGTCAGTGCTTTGTATCTCAGTGCTGGTGTCAGTGCTCTGTATCTCAGTGCTGGTGTCAGTGCTCTGTATCTCTGTGCTGGTGTCGGTGCTCTGTATCTCTGTGCTAGTGTCAGTGCTCTGTATCTCAGTGCTGGTGTCAGTGCTCTGTATCTCAGTGCTGGTGTCAGTGTTCTGTATCTCGGTGCTGGTGTCAGTGTTCTGTATCTCGGTGCTGGTGTCAGTTCTCTCTATCTCTGTGCTGTTGTCAGTTCCCTGTATCTCGGTGCTTGTGTCAGTTCTCTGTATCTCTGTGCTGGTGTCAATGTTCTGTATCTCAGTGCTGGTGCCAGTGTTCTCTATCTCAGTGCTGGTGTCAGTGTTCTGTATCTCAGTGCTGGTGTCAGTGTTCTGTATCTCAGTGCTGGTGTCAGTGTTCTCAATCTCAGTGCTGGTGTCAGTGCTCTGTATCTCTGTGCTGGTGTCAGTGAGGGAGATAGCAGTGAAGAAGCTAATCAACAGGCAGTGCCAGCGCAGGATGCAGAGTGCCTGGCCCACCATGGCTGAAGATCAGCACTGGACTGGACTGGGATCTCCTGACCCCCGCAGTGGAGCCCTACATAGGTGGAGGTAAGGGCAGGGTGGAGGGAGGGGTCGGGGCTGTCAGTCACAGGTGGGCACCTTGGCAGAGGACAGAGCTGTCCTTACTTGTTTTTGGCACTGATAACTAGGATGAGGGGAGTGAATATAATGGCCAGTGGCTATGGCTGAGGAAAGCTGGGGGAGCAGGGATTGAGGGGTTGGCTCGCTCTCATGCTGGTGGTCGCTGCCTGCAGAAGGGGGTTTTGACATGGTAGCTCTCTCTCCATGCTGCCGGAGCCCGGAACCCCCCACCTTGATTGACAGCCCCAGAGTAGGGCTGCCGGGACACCTTCTCTCCTACCTCCCCCTTGCATCGGCTCCATCCAGCCCTAGTTAGACTTCCTCCCCGGCGGGGGTGCGAGCAGCAGGAATATTTATATTTGCTCCAGCTGCTGCTATGAGTCTTTTCCCCCTGTCAACAGCACTGGTTCCGGCTCCTCCCCAAGACACAGCCCCAGCTCCATCCTCTGTCTCCACTGCCTGGCCATTAACCCTCTGCTGGCCGCATCGGCATTGTTGTCAGCAGAGGCGGCTTTTCAATTTATGCAACTTTTTTACCTGACATCAGAGCGGCTGAGTCCGGCAGCGTACCCCCTGCCCTTGCTGCACGTACCCCCAGGGGTACGCGTACCACGGGTTGAGAAACCCTGTTCTATGCTAATACATCTCTATAAGAGTAGGTTGTGATGTCCTATTTTCCCCACTTGATGGCAGTAGATTAATGGTACCTATTGGCATACACTCTTTTAAAATGTGATTAAAAATAAAATAGACCTTTTTATTTATAATTTCTGTTTATTAAATTTTCAATTTTTCAAGAGAAGAGAGAGGAAAGAAAAAAAAAAATTAATTCAGAGGGATTTAAATATAACATACCATGTATGGAAATTTGAGTAGCCTCTTCAAGTACACTTTTCCCGATATCTATAATAGCCGGTTGGGCCCTGTCTATCTTTAACGGCATAATAGTCTCATCTCTGTCCTATATAATCTTCCCTTTCCAACTAGCCTTATTATTTTGCTAGAGGTTCCCTTTCTGTGCATTGCCTTTACGAATAGGCCTACCACAGATCTGAAACCTCGATCCCCTTTCCCTCAAACATTCACCCTACTAAAATCAGATCAATAACAAGAAAGAAAAAAGAAAGGGAGGGGGGAATGGCCCCCGAAGCCCCGCAAACTTTATAAATATTTAGATAATGATCACGAGGTACGAAATTCATCCCATTTGTCCCATATCTTTCTAAACAGTTCTCTCAATCTCGATATTGATTGTCTCCTCGAGTAGTCGCATTTCGCCCATCTCACACACCCATTCTGTCATTGAAGGGGTTGTCTCTTTTTGCCAGGAACGAGCAATTATTGTTCTGTTGCTTTTAACATATATTGCAAAATATCTCTTTTAATAGCTTTCAATGAGCCAGGAATTATTAAAAATAATGCTATAAATATATCTGGTTGTAATCTGGAATTCTCTATATACTTTAAATATATCTTTCCAGAGTTGGCAGACCTCTGGGCAGTAATACCAAATATGTAAAGCTCACAAAAGAGTTTTTTATATAGTTTCCTTTTGGATGCCCATGGTCCTGAGGAGGGCAGCAAGACCACCAGGTGCTGAGTGTATGTCACGTCTAGAAAGAACTTTCGTTGTGCTCTCCTCTTTTTTGGTTGATGTATCTGAGCGCAGGAGTTGCTTTGAACTTAATACCAGATATGTGACATGTCCTCTACAGCCCCTTTACATCTCCAGCATATCTCAGAGGCACTCTCCCTTATTTTATGAAGATCTACTGGGCACCGGTACCATCTAGATATGATCTTATAATTCCTTTCCTGATATTTTATTGATGGAGACAATTTATGCATTATAATCAATGCTTTTTCCCATTGCGGTATAGATATTGTCTTCCCAATCTCTTCTTCCCATTTATTTAGATATGTTACTTCTCTGTTCAAATCCTTAGGGAGTAACTCTTTATATAACTTTGACAATATATGAAACTGCTTGTGTGTCTGTTATAAGATTTTTTCGAATTCTGTAGGTGTTCTCGCTAGTTCAAGGTATTGTTCTAGAGAGTGGATATACGCCACCAGTTGCTGGTATTGTATCCATTTATTTGTATTTTCTCTCCCCAATGTACCCATTGGGGGAACCTGCCCATCCACCAGGATCTGGGCCAGTCTAACATCGTCTTGTCTCCGCCAGTCCAGGAAGCTCATCGCCTCCATTGCTGGTTGATTAAAGAACAAAGACATGATGGGCCCAGTCCGGGTCGAGAGGAGACCCTTCTTTATGAGAGAATCCCATACTCTTACAGTAAATAGAACCAAAGATGGTATGTTTGTTACCTTGGGGCGGTTTGTTGGTATAACCCAGGGTATAGATTTCAGCTTCATGCCCAGTATGTCTTCCTCCAATCCGACCCACTGCTTAAATCTAGACCCATGAAACCAGTCCACCATCCTAGTTAAATGTATAGCCTGTATATATTTCTTAATATCTGGAAGGGCCAGGCCCCCTGTTGCTTTAGATCGAACGAGTATATCCTGTTTAATTTGGGAGGGTTTATGCTCCCATATAAATCCCCCCATTGCTGTCTGTAATTTCCGGATTATAGCGGCGGGGGGATACACCGGAGCTGTCTGTCTTATTATATTTATCCTTCCCATCCATGAGAAGAATTTTTTATCATATTTATGAAGCAATTTTAATATTTTATTAATCAAAGGGACGTAATTAAGTTCTGTTAATTTCTCCAAATTAGGGGGTATATATATCCCTAGGTACTTTGTTGCCATTTAAAAGGGAAAGTTTTCTGAAGATGAGCTTGGATTTTATTTGACAATGAAATATTTAATGCTTCTTGAATGAGATTTGGGATAGTTATTATTGGGTTAGTAAAATGTAATAAAAGATCATCTGCATATATTGACATTTTATATTCCTTCCCCTTTATTTTGATCCGTTGTATATCAGGGTTGTTTCGTATGGCTGTGGTAAGATGTTCCATAACCAACACGTATAGCAACGGAGAAAGGGGATAGCCCTGTCGAGTTCCAGTTGTGATTGGAACTGGATTTGACAGGGTCCCGTCTACCGTACCCTTGCATAGGGTTTACTATACAGTGCCATTATCTTTTGCATTAATTGGGGACCAATACCCCATTGCTTCAAGGTTTCCTCCAAGAAACACCATCCCACCCTGTCAACCGCCTTTTCGGCGTCTATGGCCAGAAGACAGGATGGGATGGAGTTCCTCTGGGTGTACTCAACCAACAAAATAGTTTTCAGAGTGTTATCTCTAGCTTCCCTTCCCTCTACAAATCCTACTTGGTCCAAATAGACATATGCCGGTAGGATTGGGGTGAGTCTTTCTGCTATAATTTTAGAGAAAATCTGTAAATCGATGTTCGTAAGGGAAATAGGTCTATAATTCCCGCAGATGGTATGATTCTTCTCTGGTTTAGGTATTACGGAAATATGAGCTTCCATACATTGTGGTGCGAAGGGGCAGGATGCGGATACTGCATTAAAAGTCTTACTTAGCACAGGTCCTAAACTTTCACCCAGTATTTTATAAGAGCGTGTAGTAAATCCATCCGGCCCTGGGCTTTTCCCCAGGGCCATGGTATTGATGACTTTCTGTAATTCTTCTATTGAAATTTCTTTTTCCAGCTCTATCATTTCGCTAGGTAAAGTTGGAATTGCAGTTTCTTTTATATATTGTTGTATCCTATGGCAAAACCTGAATAATTCTTTTTCGGTCTTTTGATTAGTAATATTATAAAGTTTAGAGTAAAATGTTTGGAAAGTTTCCAAAATCTCTTTGGGATCATATGTTGCTTCCCCTGCCATTTTTAGCATTTTAATTATAGAAGTAGTGGCTATCCGTTAAAAAGTAAAAACAGAGGTCCTTGCGCTACTATGGCCACTGCTAGTAGTGGTTATAGAAGATAAATAATGAGAAGTAGGATAAAACGGTACTAGGTCGCCGCTGTACCTAATATATGACAAGATATATTGCAATTAATATGTAAAGGAGTGGTACTGCGCAGCCTGTATAATACAATCATATAAGTGGGGTCCCTCTAGTGGTGAAGGTATGTAAGGTCTCCTGGAAAAGGGATTATTTGGCTATCTGTCCCAGATCTATCCAACATATATTTAACACTGTAGGTGTGCAGATGTGTACATATAAAAACAGCTTCAAATGGGACTGTTTCAATTAAAAACTAAGACGCCTCTGCAAAAAAAGTTTCAATAAACTGGTAGTGACCTTAAATGATAAATGTGCAAAATAGATAGACGCAATTAATGGTATCAACAAATGCTAATATATAGATTTCATGATGTAACTAAATATATATACAGTGCTCATGTATAAAATAACTGTGCTCCAGGACAAAGAAATAAAGTCCAATATTCAATGCAAAAAATAGTGACATCAAAGTGACTAGTGCTCAAGTGTCCATTCAAACATTTGGTGTATTGTTTGCGTAAAGAAAGCCTCTTTTTTCTGGGGGGTTCAAGACTTATTCTCCCCCAAAGGGATTCCTCTAGACGGT
>BLSH010348385.1:45465-59209 GCA_018402905.1 Glandirana rugosa
TCGTTCATTCTGTTCATTTTAGAGATATAACAATTCTATAACGTTTGATACTCTTTTAGGTGTTTGTCTTAGGGTGGGGCTATTTAAACTATTTTGACTGTCTTGTCTTGCTTGACGCCAGATATAATTTACTTGTTTGAGACTCTAATTCTCTGTTCTTAGCTCGGGATATGATGGATTTTCCCTTATTTGATCCTTTCAAAAACCGTTCTCGGGATGCTGTTGCCTATCGGTGATTATACATTTCCTCACCATGACGCGTCGGACATATTATGTTAGTATATTCACCCCAGGGAGATCACCACTTCCATACATTCCAGAGGACCTATAGCCAAATAATCCCTTTTCCAGGAGACCTTACATACCTTCACCACTAGAGGGACCCCACTTATATGATTGTATTATACAGGCTGCGCAGTACCACTCCTTTACATATTAGTGGCTATCCGTTGTCGTAGGGCTCTTGCCAAAAACTTTCCTAGTTTATTCCCTTTTAGGTAGTATAGGGCTCGATTCTTGTCTCTTAATCTCAGAGTTTGTTCATTTAATATAGACCGCAGTTCGTTCTGTTCTGTCAGTTTTATCAAATTTATCGGGGTGGGATTCTGTTTGTGGATTTTCTCATAGTTTGCAATATCTTAACAATATAGAGATTTTACTTGTCTTACTTGCTTTTAATCTAGCCCCGTGTTTTATAAAAATATCCCTTAACACGCATTTCAATGTTTCCCATTGTATGGGCTGAGAAGTTTCGTATTTCTCATGGTCTATTTGGAAATTTGTTATCATTTGACGAATTTCAGAAATACACCTTTTTAATATCCATGTGATTGTCATTTTTAGCGACTAGAATTCCAATTTAAGCCGTATTATGGCTGTAGCTGGGTTTGAATTCTTGGCCGCTCTAGTGATAAGTAGCGTTCTCCCGTTGCTAGGGGGCATGCTCTAACTACTTCTGGTTGCTATGTGCTTGTCTATTTTGGGATTGATGCACTACGAGGCTCTGATTCCGCTGACGAAGTTCCGGTGGGAACGTAACATGTACGGAAGGAGAAAGGGCCAGCACTGATGTCATCTGCGGCCATGTTTTTGTGACTAGGACGCTAGTCGATTTGTGCTTACGCCTGCACTCGGCACAGGGTGCTTTTACATGTAAGTGTGTTATTTTTTTATTGATCTTTTAATAAAACTGTTAAACGGAGAGCATTAGATCTACCTCTTCTTTTATATGCACTGCTGTCTGCTGGTGGATCTCTTATTGGAGCTGTTATTATTAGAGGATCCCTGGAGTATACTTACAGGCTATGTGACCTAATGCAGGTCGAATTTATGAGGTGAGAGGCCAATTCTATTGGTGGCGTCTCAGTTTGCTACGTGCTTTGCATGGTGTGAAGATAGGGCATACCTTCACCACTGTGGTTGCTTTTGCTGTTTATGGACTATCCTATGGACTTTTTTTTTATCTAACTTTATTTGTTATTTATCTGGTGCTACACTATGTATTATTCCTACCATAATACTCCCTGTTTTTCCCCCCTCCCCCTTTTGCTGCTTGACACCATTACCCTATTATACTTGTTAGCTAAGTAGACATGTGTCTCTCTCCACCAGTGCCAGGTGATCCCAATGTGTGCTAGTTTGGACCACCCTGCTGATTGAGGAGGCCATTTGTTCTCTTATCTATCACATCCTTTTGGCTCTGCTGACCTTGCCGGACTGGCTTTCAATATTCTCCAACTTGTTTTTATTCTGATATTCTGTTTTTTACCATTGCTCATTGAGACACTAAGTAATGCAGTATTTTCCACTCTGGCTCTTGGATGACGCCATGTGTACACAAACATTGATATATGTTCTAATATCGGTTTTACTTTATAGACCACATGTACAATAATTGCTAAACTTTCCCTGAGGAAGGAGTTTAAGGACTCTGAAACACATTGGCTTGGTTTATGCAAAATATATGTAATTGATAGTACAAGTTGCAACTGGTAAGGTTGACAAAAGACACAAGTCCATCAAGTACAACCTATGTGTGTGCTTTTATGTCAGTATTACAGTGTATATCCCTCATTGTTGTGGTCCCTTAGGTGCCCATCTAATAGTTTTTTTAAAATTGTCTATGCTCCCAGCTGAAACCACTGCCTGTGGAAGAGAATTCCACATCCTCACTGCTCTTACCTTAAAGAACCCTCTACCCTGGGCATTTTGAGGTTAAACCACTTTTCTTCTAATTTTAGTGAATGGCTGTGTCTTTTTATGCTCCCTTGCGTGGAAAAGTTTTGTCCCTATTGTCTCCATTACTTATTTGTACATTTAAATCATATCCCCTCTCAAGCGGCTCTTCTCCAGAGAGAATAAGTTCAGTGCTCGCAATCTTTCCTCATAGCTAAGGTTTGTAGCACTTCTCTGAACCCTTTCCTGTTCCAGCTCCAGCTCATTCTTCCTGTGGACTGGAGCCCAGAACTGGAAGTCATACTCCAGGCATGGACTCTCCAGAGTCTTGTAGAGTGGAAGAATTATTGATTTATCTCTGGAGTTTATCCCCTTCTTGATGCATGCCAATATTTTGTTGGCTTTGCTTGCAGCAGCTTGGCATTGCATGCCATTGCTGAGTCTGTGATCTACTAGGACCCCCCAGCTCCTTTTCCATCCTAGATTCCCCCAGAGGTTCTCCACCTAGTGAGTAGATTGCATTCATATTTTTGGCACCCAAATGCATTATATTACATTTTCAACAGTAAACCTAATTTCCCATGTAGTTGCTCACCCCATTAATTTGTTCAGATCTTCTTGCAAGGTTTCCACATCCTGTGGAGAATTTATTGCCCCGTTTAGCTTGGTATCATACACAAATATTGAGATTGAGCTGTTTATCCCATCCTCCAGATTGTTTATGAATAAATTAAATAGGATTGGTCCCAGGACAGAACCCTGGGGGACCCCATTCTCCACACCGGACCATTCGGAGTACTCCCCATTTATCCCCACCCTCTGGACTCACCCCTGTAGCCAGTTTTCAATTCATGCACTCACCCTGTGATTCGTGCTGACAGAACTTAATTTGTACAGTAAGCGTTTGTGGGGAACTGCATCGAATGCCTTTGGAAAATCTGGATGCAACATGTCTACAGGCCTTCCTTTATCTAGATCAGCCTTTTTCAACACAAGAGGAACCCTTGAAATAACTTTCTGGAATCAGGGAACCCCTGCAAAAAATACTATATCTACAATTCATGATACATGGTGTATGATGGGCAGTGGGAAGAATGCTCCTTACACTAGTGGTCATTGGGAACAACTACCCCCTTACAAATAGCTAAAAAGATCAATGGTGTAAGTGGGAACTTATCTTAAAGGCAGATATAGCTCATTGCTCAAGGAACCCCTAGCAATCTCTGGAGGGATCCTAGGGTTTGATGGAACCCTGGTTGAGAAACCCTGATCTAGATGGCAGTTCACCTCCTCATAGAAGGTTAATAGATTGGTTTGGCAGGAATGATTCTTCATTACCGCTAATGATACAGTTTTCATTATAAAAATCTTGTATATAATCCCTTATCATTCCCTCCAAGAGCTTGCATACTATTGATGTTAGGCACTGGCCTGTAGTTCCCAGGGATATACCTTGGTCCTTTTTATATATTGGTGCTACATTGGCTTTTCTCCAATCAGCTGGTACCATACCAGTCAGTAGACTGTCCAAAAAAAAATTAGGAACAATGGTCTGGCAATTACTTGACTGAGTTCTTTAAGGACCCTTGAGTACAAGCCATCTGGTGACTTATTAACGTTAAGTTTTTCAAGTCTATTCCTAATTCAACCCTCAATTAGCCATGAGGGTGCTTCCTGTGACATGTCATGAGGACCAACAGTGTAGTTTTGGATACTGGAGCCCACGTTTCCCTCGTGAATACTGAGGAGAATAAATGTAAAACCTTCGCCATCTCTCCATCCTTTGTAACTAGATTCCCTTCATCATTCTTTATATGGCCGATATGATCTGACCTCTTTCTCTTACTATTTATATACTTAAATAATTTTTTGGGAATCTTTTTACTCTCCTCTGCTATGTGTCTTTCATGTTCTATCTTAGCCGCCCTGATTGCACCCTTACATTTCTTACTGCATACCTTGTAAAGATGGAATGCTGACAGTGTATTTTCTGAAGGCCTTCTCCTTTGCTTTTATATGTACTTTTACATCGGAAATAAAGCCCCTTGGCCTTTTGTTAGCTCTTGTAAATGTATTTCCCATTGTAATGCACTGGCTAATACCTTTGTTTAATATGTTCATGAGGCACTCTTTTTTCCTCCATGTTCATTGTTCCTAGCATTTTATTGCAACTAACATCTTCCAGCAAGGAGCGTAGTTTATGGAAGTTGGCTCTCTTAGAATTCAGTGTCTTTGTATTCCCCTTATGTTTCCTATTTGTGTGATTTACACTGAAACAAATTGACCTGTGATCGCTGTTTCCTAGATTGTCCCTTATTTCCACATCTGTGATCAGGTTTGTGTTGTTAGTAATCAGGTGGTCTAATAATGCTTTGTTTCTTGTAGGTGCATTTACCATCTGACCCATGAAATTGTCCTGCAGGACATTTAGGAAATGGTGAGCCTTAGCTGAGTGTGCTGTACCTTCCGCCCAGTCTATGTCTGGATAATTAAAATCCCCCATTATGACGACACTTCCCATCCTTGCCGCTATTCCAAACTGTGAAAGGAGGTCCGCCTCCCCCTCTTTCCTCTGGTTAGGGGGCCTATAGCATATTCCCGGTATTACTTTTCCCTTGGTATCCTCCCTTTGTAGCTCTACCCATAAGGATTCCACCTCCTCCCTTTGATCCATTTGTGATGTTGTCCCTCGCATTTACATCATTCTTTATATACGGCAAGTCTCTGAAATTCCCACAAAATCTAAATCCTCTTCAAACAGTAGTAGCTTTAGTTCTTCCATCTTGTCTGCCAGACTCCTGGCATTAGTGAACAAGCCACATAGTTTAGATCGGACGCCTACTGTCTCCTTGTTGGGTATTCCTTGGTTGCATACAGAAATGGTTACTATACTTACCCCAGATGTAGGCTTTTTAGTCAGCCTACCACTGCCTCCCCCAATACTACCCTCTGAAATATTTTCCACTCTGGCTATTTCTAAAACTGAACCCAACCCCCCAGAGCCTAGTTTAAAAGGCCCTCTAACTCATCAGCTATCTTCATTCCCAGCCGATCTGCACCTTTCCCATTTAGGTGCAGTCTGTCCCTACTAAAGAGCTGGTAACCGATTGAGAAGATGGCCCAGTTCTCCATGAACCCAAACCCCTCCTTTCTACACCAGCTCATCAGCCAATAGTTAATTTCCCTAATCTCCTGCTGCCTCTCTGATGTGGCTTGAGGTCCCGGTAGTATTTTCGAGAATACTACCTTGGAGGTCCTAAACCTCAATTTAGCTCCTAAGACCCTAAAATCTTTTTTAGGACACTCCATCTTCCGCCTACCTCTAACTTTGTCATTGGTGCCAACATGCACCATGACAGTCGGATCTTCCCCAGCCCCTCCCAGTAATCTGTCCACCAAATCCGTGATGTGTCAATATTGCAGTATAATTATATTCTCCAATTCTTTGATATGCATGTACATTTTTTAAAATGGCACAAGAAATTATTTTGCTACTTAATAAACATTGAATATTTTAAATACTCCATACAAATTTACACTTTTTGAGCCTATAAAGTCCCTTTTCTAGTAGGCGGTATTTTGGTCATTTATAGAGAATGAGGAGCCACCGTTCTTAAAAAGAGAATAGCCAAAGTCAAGACTTGTCAAGGCCAAGTGTTGTTAGGACCAGAATGGAGGAAAGAAAAGATACATCTAGTGGTAAACTTTCCGCACCTCCCAGCATATGAAAACTGGATTTTTTTTCTACTTACCGTAAAATCCCTTTCTATGAGTTTATTGACGGACACAGCAGCTCCATCCTGACCTTATTGTTATATTGCCACCTTCAAGAGTAGGACTAGGCAGACAACAAATATAAAACAGCACAGCCCCACCCAGGGGCAGTACTCACTAGTAGTAACCCTCCACCCTGCAACAGATATCTCAGTTCAACAAGCAGTACAAACCACAATAGGAGGGGTGGGTACTGTGTCCATCAATGAACTCAGAGAAAGGGATTTTGCGGTAAGTAGAAAAAAAATCCTGTTTTCTCTTTCGTTCATTGACGGATACAGCAGCTTCATCTTGACCTTGGGGATGTCCCAAAGCAGTGTCAAAACTAGGGGTGGGAAAGAGAAAACAGGTTCAATGAACAACCAAACCTCGACCCAATAGAACCCCCTTTTGGAGAACCAGAAATACACCTCAGACAGCCGCCTGCAAAACTTTGCGGCCAAAGGGTGCATCCGAGGATGCCAAAAGGTCAACCTTGTAAAACTTGGGAAAAATGTGCACAGACGACCATGTAGCCGCCTTGCACACCTTCGAGGCAGACGCTTGATGTTGGAAAACCTGCAAGACAAAGCCACCAACTCCCACAAATACCAAAGGACCAGGACCACATAGGAAAACCTGCAAGACAAAGCCGCCAAGAGACTTGAGAGGGGGAAAGGCATAGCCGATACCGAGCCCACGGTGCCACCAGGGCAACCGCCGCGTCCGCCAAGGGATCTATTGTCCTGCTCACAAAAGTCTGCACTTTCCTATTGATGCGAGACGCCAGCAGATCCACATCCAGCGTGCCACATCGCAGACAAATCTGTCAGAAGATTTCAGGGTTTAGAGACCACTCTCCCTGATCCAGCGTCTGCCGGTCCGATTGCCAGTTTTCTACGCCCGGGATGTGAACGGCAGATGAAGTTCGGCCCACCGCAGAATGTGAGGCACTTCCGTCGCTGCTGCCAAACTTCTCATTCCCCCTTGATGATTTACGTACGGCTGTGGTGTTGTCCGATTGAATCCAGACGGGATGCCCGTGCAACCGCCCCGTCCACTTGGAGAGACAAAGTCTGATCGCGTGGAGCTCCAGGACATTAATTGGGAGACGAGATTCCTCCAATGACCAGCGGCCATGGGCCAACAGTAACCCCAGAACTCCCCCCAGCCGGTCAGGCTGTCGTCCGTCATGATCACCGTCCAGTAAAGCGGAAGAAAAAAACCTCCCGAGTCGAAGGGCTGAAGCCACCACAGCAACAAGACCCTGGTCTGACGGTCCACGGGCCAGAACCGGAGCCAGTAGCTTTGTAAAGACCCGAGGCCCAGAAGCTAGGCCAAATGGTAGGGCCACAAACTGGTAGTGGGCCTTCCCGACCGCAAATCGCAAGAACTGTTGATGCTGGACACATATGGGGACATTTAAATACGCGTCCTTGATGTCAAGGGAGGCCAGGAAATCGCTCCGATGCAGCACTGCCACCACAGAGTGGATGGACTATATCCTGAACTTTCGTATGTTCATGAAACAATTGAGGGCTTTGTGGTCCAGGATCAGTCCCACCACATCCTTTTTTGGGACCACAAACAAGTTGGCATAAAAACCTTGGAACCTCTCCGATTCCGGAATGGGAACAATGACTCCCTGGGAAAGTAGGTCCTGCACCGCCCCCAGAAAGGCCTGCTGTGGCCTGGGGGGAGTCGCAGATTCCAGGCAAAGAACCTTTCTGGAGGGCGGGAAAGAAACTCTATTTTGTACCCGGACAAAATTAATTTGTGCACCCAACAGTTGGATATCTGGGAAACCCACCGGTCCGCAAACCAATGAAGGTGCCCCCCCACCTGAAAACCGGGTGGGGACAACCCTTCATGCCGAGGACTTGTCCTCGGGCTTGTCATGCTTGCTCTGCCAAGGAGGCTTGGGTCCCCCTGCAGGGGTCTTAGCAGGCTGAGGGCCCTTGCCCAACGAGCGGGGCAGACGAAAAAGCCCTTGGTCTCTGGCAGAAAAGTGCTCTTCCCCCCGAGATCCTTGATAATCTCATCTAGGGTGGCTCCAAAAAGCCGCCCGCCCTGGAAGGGCAGGTCCACCAGCACCTTCTTAGACGTCTGGTCCGCCAACTAACACTTGAGCCAGAGTAAACGCCGGATAACCACGGGCGACACGGGCAGTTTTGAAAGCAAAGGAGCCGTATCCAAAGCCGCGTCACAGACATACTTGAGCCCCTGAAGGAGCCGGTCAGTAAGCTCCACGCAGGCCGGAGAGTCCTGCTCGTTGCTCAATTCGCGGTGCAGTAGCTTTGCCCATTCTGTGAGGGTCTGCGACACCAGAGCAGTGTCCAACACTGGTCGAAGCGCCAATCCTGCCAGAGTGAACATAGAGCGGGTAACCGCCTCAGCCCTTCTATCAGCCAGATCCTTGAAAGACGGCGTGCCCTCCACCGGAATGGTGGTCATCTTGCTGAACCTCGACACGGGGGGTCAATGATGGGGAGAAGCCCCTTCCC
The DNA here is from genome assembly GCA_018402905.1 of Glandirana rugosa. Taxonomy (NCBI): domain Eukaryota; kingdom Metazoa; phylum Chordata; class Amphibia; order Anura; family Ranidae; genus Glandirana; species Glandirana rugosa. Next base: position 53,898 of record BLSH010348385.1, read on the forward strand.
TGCACACACTGGAGGACCCAGTGATCTCCAAGAAAATGGGCGCGGATCGACCACACAACAGGCCCTAATAAGCGGCCGGACCACCGCAAAATAGCTGCCACAGCTACCACATGTTGGGCGCTGGTCGCGGCTACCGCAAAATGGCAGCCAGACCAGAACAATGGCGGCGGTTGAAGCACGAGGTAGGGAGGGGGGCACGGACCATGCCCTGGGCCACAGTGGACAGCGGACCCCAGGGGGGGGGGACAGGGCAAAAGCAGCAGAGCAGCACAGCAGGAGAGGCAGCCAGGGAACCCGGATGTGGGGGGAGGGGCGGGGGACAAAACCCACCCGACCGATCGCACCAGAGGGTACCTGCCTGCTCCACCCACGCTCCAGAAGGGGGGGAGCGCTACTTACCCATCCATGTCGGGGATGCAGGTATCCCACCCGAGACAGATCCCCCACCCGCCCAGATGTGGGGGGGCTGTCGGCCATGGTAACACTGTGACTCGGACCAAGGGTGCCCATTCATATGTGTACCCATGGGAAGTTCAGCCCACCGGCCTCCCCTTCCGGGCCGAGGCCTGTTGCGCCCGACCCAGCGCAGAGCTAAGGTCTGCGCGTGCTCGATGACTGGGGAGACTACCACGATCTATATTATCCAGCCTGTCACCCAGCCCAGGACTTGATAGCACAATTCATATTGAAGCAAGGAAAAAAGTGAAAAAACAAAAAACAGAGGAACCGCAGGTCCCAGCAGAGAGCCAGGTCCTTACTCCTAGACTAGGCAGAAAAAAACTGAGCTATCTGTTGCAGGGTGGAGGGTTACTACCAGTGAGGGCTGCCCCTGGGTGGGGCTGTGCTGGTTTTTTAATATTTGTTGTCTGCCTAGTCCTACTACTGAAGGTGGCGATATAACCCTAAGGTCAAGATGGAGCTGCTGTGTCCGTCAATGAATGAAAGCGAAATAAGCTTTCCAATTATGATAGACTTTCTGAGAATTTGATTTCCTAGTTTTACACAGCATAACAATAATGGAATAGGAGAAGCCCCTGGAGAGACTTGGGTTTCAACAGCCAAGACGTCAAGCCAGCAACCATGAAAAAAGCTGATTAGCACGGCTATATACAATAGCATTTTAAATATCCCTCCAATAAGCACAAGTTCCATAACTCAGATTAAAAAAAATATACAAATCTTTATTTTACCAATCTTTTTTTTTTTTAAATGTTTACTGTATATATTTGTACATTCCTATCCTCGATTATTATCCACCAAAATGGGTGTGGACCATGGTGGTAAGGTTGAAACAGGTAAGAAGGTTGATGTAATTTTGCAGGGTTACCGCTTCCTCAAGACCTCCTGTTTCTTACATGTGCATAAACGGGTCAACAAACTCTGAAAACAAAAATATATACTGAGTTTACAATACATTCAGGACAGGTTTGAATATTTAATAACAAACCATATAAAACATTTATAAAATGGCTATCCCCAGAATGGAGAGGGAGGTGAGAGGGAAGAAAAAGATGTATTTAAAAAAATGATACCTGTGAATGAGGTATAAATATACCTTTAAATAAAGTACAAATGTACATAAGTGTAATCCCGCTGTTCAGATCAAAAGTATTGTAACATGGTAGATGAAATGAAGCATGCCTCAAGCAAAGTTTGGGTGCATGTCAGAGATGCAATTGGACTGGCGGATAGCACAAGGGCATTGGACAGTGGATTGGTGAAAGGTGGCCAGGGTATGAGATATATATATATATATATATATATACACACACACACACACATACATACACACATATCCACACATGTGGTTGCTAGATGGTTAATACAGTGTATACATGGATCTGGTAGTGCCCCTCAATCAGCACAATGATTATCCTGATCTAGAAAGGGTTCCCACAATCAATCATGTGAGGACTGAGGTGCAACACCAAACAATATAAAATGTCCCAGCCATCAACCTTGTGATGCAGAACCAAGCAGGAATTGAATGTACCCAATAGGATTTAACAGGATATCCTGACAGCTGAGCCTCATATGGCAGAGGCTCCTCTCAATCTATATATGTACCTCACTGTGGGCGTGGTCATCTCTGGAGGCCGCCCATAGTCGCCAGGCGGGGATCTAAAGCTTACTCTAGCCACCTTTCACCAATCCACTGTCCAATGATTACTAGAGGTGATATATCATAACATCTGATGCCCTTGTGCTATCCTCCAATCCTCAGGTAACTCTTGCAACTCTGATATGCACCCAAACTTTGCTTGAGGCATGCTTAATTTCATCCCTGTAGATATTTAGTTGTATTTCTCTCTTTCTCACAACCCCCCTTTTTTCTCTTATATATGATACACATTCTACGAATGAATATAAGGTCATTTAATTTCCTTTTGTACACTCTCTGTAGAATCCACATCTGGCATAGTCCCTCTCCCACAGGCCAGTGGGAACAGATCCACATGGTTTCTCCTTACTACCATGTTACAATACTTTTGATCTGAACAGCGGGATTACACTTGTGTATATTTATACTTCATTCAAAGGTATCATTTGTTTAAATACATTTTTTTTCTTCCCCCTCCATGCTGGGGATAGCCATTATATAAATGTTTTATATAGTTTGCCATTACATATTTAAACATGTCCTAAATGTATTGTAAACTCAGTATATATTTTTGTTTTCAGAGTTTGTTGATCTTCTTATGCACATGTAAGAAATAGGAGGTCCTGAGGAAGCGGTAACCCCACAAAACGCATCAACCTTCTTATCTGTTTCAATGTAACCCCTATGGTCCACATCCATTTTGGTGGATAATAATTGATAGGAATGTACAAATGTATACAGAAACCATATGTTTTTAATATAATTGTCTTTATTGGTTAGAGAGCTCCCCTTTATATCAGGATCCCCAGAGAGCTCCCCTTTACATTAGGGTCCCCAGAGAGCTCCCCCCTTACATCAGGGTCCCCAGAGAGCTCCCCCCTTACATCAGGGTCCCCGGAGAGCTCCCCCTTTACATCAGGGTTCCCAGAGAGCTCCCCCTTTACATCAAGGTCCTCAGTGAGCTCCCCCTTTACATCAGGGTTCCAAGAGAGCCCCCCTTTCATCAGGGTCCCCACAGAGCTCCCCCTTTACATCAGGGTCCCCAGAGAGCTCCCCCTTTACATCAAGGTCCTCAGAGAGCTCCCCCTTTACATCAGGTTTCCCAGAGAGACCCCCCTTTCATCAGGGTCCCCAGAGAGCCCCTCTTTACATCAGGGTCCCCAGAGAGCCCCCTTACATCAGGGTCCCCAGAGAAGGAGATGAGATATCGTTACAGGATTTTATTAACAGATTAAATAACAACACAAAAGGAATAACCCTGACATGGAATATCAATAAAAATAATATGATTTTCCTTGACCTGGAGATCTTTAGAGACGCAGATTCCCTAAAAACAAAAAATTACTTTAAACCTACGGATAGGAACGGGTATATCCCGCTCGACAGTTGTCACCATCTACTTGGCTCTGCAACATCCCTAGAGGCCAATATGTAAGAATTAAGAGGAATTGCACCTCAGAAAGTGATTTTATAACACAATCAGGGATACTGACAGATCGTTTTCTGGCGAAGGGTTATAAGAAGCAGACATTGAATAAAGAATTAGAAAAAGTGAAGAATATGGATAGGTCCGATTTGACCAAAAATAAAGGGCCAGCTGAAGATCGCACAAAACCTATGAAGATCATTTTTGATTATAATGCCCAATATAAGAACGTTGAGCGGATCGTTGGTAAACACTGGAATATTCTTCTTAAAGATAGAGTCTTGGCATCCATCTTACCCCCTAAGCCAGGTTTTATTTATAGGAGGGCCCCTACCCTTAGGGATATTATTGCCCCCGGGGTGATTGACCCGCCGAGGAATAAAGAAAGTCGGCTATTCTCATTCCTGACGGGTTTTTATCCCTGTGGGCGATGCAAAGCCTGTCGTCTTACTAAAGGGGGGAAGAAATGTAAACAGTTCACGGCTAATTCCACCCAGAGAGAGTATAAAATTAAAAATCTCATCACTTGTCAGACGGAAGGGGTGGTATATATGTTAGAATGCAGCTGTGGACTACAATATGTGGGCAGGACTTCTAGAACTCTGGCGATTAGAATAGGAGAACACGTTACTAATATTAAAAAAGGAGAAAAGTCGCATAATGTCTCTAGACATTTTAGAGACCATCATGACCGGGATCCAAAACATCTCAGGTTCTGGGGTGTGGAAAAGGTCGTTAAACATTGGAGGGGGGGGGATTTTGTTAGATACCTGAGTCAAAGGGAATCTTACTGGATATTCGAAACCCAGGTTATGCGTCCTCAAGGTCTTAATGTCGATTTTGACCTTAACTGTTTTATTTCTAACAGGTAGTAGGTCATGTGTTTTATGTTTGTTCCCCTGCGTTATATTTTATATGTATTTTCATGTGCTTCATATCTTATTGGTTAATTTTGTATTTTAATTAATTTGTATAACCTTGGTGAGGGTAGTGGGTGAGACATATCGCTTATTTCAGCTTGTTTTTATATGAAAAAAAAATTTTTGACAATTTTATGAATGCTGATATTGAATTTGGAGCAGGTCTCTGTTATGATCATTTTGACCACATGGTGGCACTATGCTCCTTTTATTATGTACGCTCAAAGCATTGTTCCCATGAGTAGCGTTTTTACTTCCATGGTAACCAGGAAGTATATAAAGGTGAGGTGACGTGATAGGCCCCGCCCCGCTGACGAAGGCACGTGGTAGCCGTACGGGGGAAGGGACCTATCGTGACATCACCCGCTACTCTCTGCCGAGGTTCTCGGCTCCGATCAACTGCACAGTGTGTTGTTGCTGTCACAAGTGACCGGACGAGTATGACCGTTTTATCTATGAAGCACATTTTAACAAGTATTCTGTAAGTAGGATTCTATGAGAATAAAGCTGCTTTGTTTACAGTCTACACTTAGCTCCATCTTTCTTGTACTTGCATGGTGATGCCGCTCCATATACCTGGTGTGATGTGAGACAACCACCACATTTATTGTGAAGTAGGATCCATGAGAGTCTATTGATCCCATGCTGGGAAAAGTGTTTCAGACCCTCTAGTAAAACTGGGGTCTGAACTGGAGGTGAGCGCATTAGATTGATGGTGGAGGAATTCACGTTTGTTGAATAGAGACACCTGAGGACTTCTCTGCATGTACTTCCACACTGGACTTTATTGTGCACTATACTTATAAATGATTTTAAGCTGCGCTGCATCCTTTTTTCTGTGTGTATGGTCTGTCTCTTATACACA
>BLSH010348385.1:71706-88408 GCA_018402905.1 Glandirana rugosa
TTACGTCGGAATATTCCCTGGATCACGCCATTGTGGGGGGCGCTGAGGTGGTGGTTCGCCGCTTGCGGTGTGGGGATACTTGTGCGGTCTTCTTTACCTATCGAGACTTGTCTTGTGAGTCCGGGGACGAAAAAGGGGTAGCCTGTCTTCATTTTCTCGTCGGGTCAGTGGACGAGGGAGCGGGAGGTTTCGGGGTGAAATGTTCGCCGTTGTAACCCTGCTTCCTGACTCGTCAAATTTGTGGGTACTGAGGGAGCGCCTGGAAGGACGGTCTCTAGTCGGTCGTAGCCTTGTGTGAGAATTTTACTACGAGAATAGTGATGTTTTACTGTACGCGTTGCTTGACGGCGCATGTCATTTTGTAGTGATAAGAGCATCATTTTAAGAGTGTGTTCCGATGCTGGCTGATCTCTGGCAGGAAGGTCCGCGAGGGAGTCATGGGTGTTTAAACTGCTCAGTCCTTCGTCCCAATGTTGCCGCTTGTAAAGTGGGGCTTTGGAGGGCGAGGGAGCAGGTGACTGGGCTGCTCTTTTACTTCTGTCCGATGGGGAAAAAGCAGGGGCCTGAGTGTTCTGTTCAGAGCTATCCATTTCTTCTGGCGTGTTCATAGGGGTGTGGCGTTCGCCGCTTGGTGGTGGAGTCGCGGGGGGTGTTACCGCACTAGGTCCCTTATAAGGCTGCATTGATATAGTTGTAGAAAAGAAGTCCGTAATGGATTTGTTAACCCCTTGTTTAGAAAGGTTACTTTTGGGCATGCCACTATACAGGGGCTTAATTGTTTCCTGTGTAGGATTAACGTGGGCGTGGTATGCAGACCAGGGCTACTGCCGTGGAGGCCTAGCTCAGTGAAGACCCCGTAATTATAGTGCTGGGGTGTAGATGTTGATGCTGGATGGTGCTGGGTGGAGGGGTGCCTCCTTAACTTCTTTTTTTTTTTTTTTTTAACAGTTTTCTGGAGGGTGTCCGACTCCCGGGTGCGGGTGTTTCAGGGAGTTTCAGAGCTATTTATTGCGTGGGGCACTGTCAGGATCTATCAGCAAGGCCTCAGACACTTCTGGGTGTAGCAAGATGGCGGCCGGCTCACCAGAAAAAGAAAGCTGTGGAATGACCCAATCTGCGGGGCTAAGGTGGGTGCCTGGGTCGAGTGGTACAGGGGTCCTTGATGCTGGTCTCACTCAGCGGGGATGGAGTGTGCAGCGCTGTGGGGAGGAAGGCTGGAAACCCGCGTGGTAGGCCTCAAGATGGCGGCCGCTCGAGCCGAGAGTAATAGCGAGTGTGTCAGCTTCCTTGAGCCGATGAAAGAGGGGCCGAATGGTAAGGAGGCTGCAGAGGTGAGGTCGTGTGGGGGCTCAGGTGTGGTTCCGAGGGTCCTGGAGCGCGGATGGCCGTGGATTTACATCGGAGGGGCAGCGGTGTCAGAGCGGCGGTTAGGCCTCAAGATGGCGGCCGGTAGCGCTGTGAGACCCAGGGAGTGTGCCGGCTGCCCTGTTCAGTGGGTGAGTCGGTGCTGTTAGGTGGCAAGGCCGAGGGAGGCAGAGGAGGCAAGGCTGTGTGGGGATCTCAGACGGCTTACCGGGGTTTCTGGAGTAAGGATGGGCCCCGGATCTTTCAGTGAGGCGGGTGCCTGGAGACGGCTTTCTCACCACCGCTGTTCCTGTGGTTGGGGATTGCAGGATCTTCAGGTGAGCAATGGAGTATGAAGATGACCCACAGAGGCAAGTTTTTATGTGGAATCTCCTATTCTTGTGTTGGCTTTGTGTCGCTGTTAGTCTCGGGTTGAGAGGAGCTGTAGACTTACACGTCCATCTTGGTCAGCAGCTGGCCACGCCCCTAGGAAGCCTTTTCTAAAGATGATGCACAAGAAAGCCTGTAAACAGTTTGCTAAAGACAAGCAGACTAAGGACATGGATTATTGGAACCATATCCTGTGGTTTGATGAGACCAAGATACACTTATTTGGTTCAGATGGTGTCAAGCGTGTGTGGCGGCAACCAGGTGAGGAGTACAAAGACAAGTGTGTCTTGCCTACAGTCAAGCATGGTGGTGGGAGTGTCATGGTTTGGGGCTGCTTGAGTGCTGCTGGCACTGGGGAGCTACAGTTCATTGAGGGAACCATGAATGCTAACATGTACTGTGACATACTGAAACAGAGCATGATCCCCTCCCTTAAGAAACTGGGCTGCAGGACAGTATTCCAACATAATAACAACCTCAAACACACCTCCAAGATGACCACTGCCTTGCTGAAGAAGCCGAGTATAAAGGTGATGGGTTGGCTAAGCGTGTCTCCAGACCTAAACCCTACTAAGCATCTGTGAGGAATCCTCAAACGGAAGGTGGAGGAGTGCAAAGTCTCTAACATCCACCAGCTCTGTGATGTCGTCATGGAGGAGTGGAAGAGGACTCCAGTGGCAACCTGTGAAGCTCTGGTGAACTCTATGCCCAAGAGGGTTAAGGCAGTGCTGGAAAATAATGGTGGCCACACAAAATATTGACACTTTGGGCTCAATATGGACATTTTCACTTAGGGGTGTACTCACTTTTGTTGCCAGTGGTTTGGACATTAATGGCTGTGTGTTGAGTTATTTTGAGGGGACAGCAAATTTACACTGTTATACAAGCTGTACACTCACTACTTTACATTGTAGCAAAGTGTCATTTCTTCATTGTTGTCACATGAAAAGATATAATAAAATATTTACAAAAATGTGAGGGTGTACTCACTTTTTTGAGATACTGTATATCTTTAACATTTAATCCTATTGCAAAATACAGACAAAGTTGTAGTCACAATGTTCCCCATGCCATCACCAAATGATCTGTTCAAGCACAAAATATATTTGAAGACCCTATACAACCATATGGAAATACACTATATTGTCAAAAGTATTGGGACATCTGCCTTTACACGCACCTAAACTTTGTCCGTATGGTTCAATATTTAGTTGGCCCACCCTTTGCAGCTATAACAGCTTCAACTCTTCTTGGGAAGGCTGTCCACAAGGTTTAGGAGTTTGTCTATGGGAATGTTTGGCCATTCCTCCAGAAACGCATTTGTGAGGTCAGGCACTGATGTTGGATGAGAAGGCCTGGCTCCCAGTTTCCGCTCTAATTCACCCCAAAGGTGTTCTATCGGGTTGAGGTCAGGACTCTATGCAGGCCAGTCAAGTTCCTCCACCCCAAACTCACTTAGCCATGTCTTTATGGACCTTGCTTTGTGTACTGGTGCGCAGTCATGTTGGAACAGGAAGGGGCCTTCATCAAACTGTTCCCACAAAGTTGGGAGCATGAAATTGTCCAAAATGTCTTGGTATGCTGACGCCTTAAGAGTTGCCTTCACTGGAACTAAGGGGCCAACCCCTGAAAAACAATGACACGCCATAACCCCACTTCACCAAATGATCTGGACCAGTGCACAAAGCAAGGTCCATAAAGGCATGGATGAGCGAGTTTGAATGGCAGGTTTTAGGAGTTGAGTACATGTCTAGCAGATCATTAGGAATTTTTTCGTACTTACAGGATCTTTAATAGGATAAAACATGTGGGAGAGATGTAATATATGTTTTTTTTTACCCTGACATACATTAAGAATTTCCTTAATTACCCTATGTAATTTGGGTATAGATTTTGTATTTAAAGGTATTGTGTTATTTTAATTATGCTTGTAAGATGACTTTACTCCAATAGTTTAACCAGTTGTGGACCCTAGATGCATCAGTGATAATTTATCACTTGGTGTGCACAACACTTATCATGTTGGACCCTTTTACTTCTAATGAAACCAATGTTGTGTAAAGTCACTAGGATTTGGATTATGGTTTGTTATCAAAATCAATTGCTCTGTCTCTTTGTTTGGAGAGGATATAGACAGAGAAAGGGCAAACAAGAGAGGAATGATCAATCAGATCGGGTCCTACAATGTTCGTCCACCGTACACCTCCTCCCCATTGCCCAGGGTGCGATTACAGCAATATGAGTTAAGCCGGCCATGGAAGACTCAGCAGGGACCAGCCGAGATTCGAGCCATGTATAGGCAAGGCTGATTGTACCCAAGTTAATTGATTGATCAACTTGGGTACAAACCAGCCTGACGGATTTTTCAAGCGATTATAGCCGCTAACAATAATCACTGTGTGTTCTCTGGCATGGACGCTAACCCCCCCCCCCACCCCCCCCCCAGAAAGAAAATGACACCATCTATGACTGGCTTTAGAGTGTAAAGCCAGGTACACTCCAGTTTTCATGAAGAAAAAAAATACCAGCTCCGGTCAGAGCTGCTGTACTAACCATGTGAAGTTAGTTCAGCGATCTCCTCCGCTGAGCTGTTGTGTTCTGACAGGGGGATGGATCCACCACCAGAACACTAAGACCAGCACTCACTGCAATTGGCTGAGAGCGCTGTTTGGGAGTCGGTCAGCTGCTGGTTTTCCAGCATGCACGGCCGGCTTCTGTCGGACAGACCGAAATACACAATTAACTGTTCGTTGTCTCCCGACATTCAGGGGCTTAAGTGACTTATGTTTAAAGATACAGCATAGACAGAGTAAGTGAGAGCAAATAAGAGAGGGACAAGCCAACAGATATTGCTAAACTGCATTCTTTCCTTTCCCTGATACCTAGGATGTAATCAGGGTAGATGTGTTGAGAAGTATTAGTAGCAGGAGAAATACTATACTGTACACACCCGCTACTGGAGTGTGTGGCTGTGTTGAAACAGGGGTGGAGTCATGGGTATGAGAGCACCACTGTATATAATTTAAAGACAAATTTAAAGTTTAACAGGTCGTGTCTTGATGTGCAAGCTGCATTTACTGTATATAACATATGGCAATGAAAGAACAACTGAAAATACAGAGGTTTGTTGTACCTATCCGCAAGTTTCCTTCTAGAAGCTGCTTATGCCGAAAGATCACTGTATAGAAAACTGCCTGGCAAACAGCGTAAAATGGTCCATGGGATGTAACGTCACAAAAAGCCCTACTGCCAGCATCTTGGTTGTCAATGTAACTGTGCAACCAATTGACTAAGAGATCAAGGCAGGCCTTCACAGTCCTGAAACACAAATATACTGTATGAAAAAAAACAAAAACATCACACGTATGTACCTTTTCTGTTAACAGATGTTAAAGACTAAATATAAGTGCATCTAATATATTAGTGCTACAATACTTGTATATTTTTGACTTGATATCTATGTGGAAAAAAGACTGGCCTATACTACTTATTCTAGAGTTTGCATCACAACAAGATTTTCACACAAAACTAATAAACTGGAAAATATTTTTACAACTGAAATTACTCATGTTGCTAATCTTTGCTGAATGTTTAAGAATTAAGTATGCATGACTTACACCAAAGGAATAAACTTGGCTCGAGACAGGAAACTCCCAATATAACTTGCAGCTGTTTGTCTCATTATTGCAGGGTTATTCGGATACTGCAGTTTCTTCCAAAGATGTTCCAAAAATGCTTCTGTAAGTCCCTGTAGTTCAATAAACCAACACTTAGAAACCAAAGAAACCCAAGTCGACACATGTAAAATATATGGAATACCTGCCTTATGTTTAAAGAATATGCCAGGGTAAATTAAAAAAAACATGCAATAAATCTCTAGTACATATACATTTCTCCATGTTCTCTGAAGACCTTTCAAAAGAAAAAAATACATTTTGTCCCTGGCAATTAAAGTATCCAGCTCCTGTTGTCCTGCTGTGGGCTGACAATGCAGTGCCTTGGCTGGCTAAAATTGCAAATATTTTTTTCCTAGTCTTTTTTTAACTAAAGAATATCCCCCCAACATAGGTAGGAGGTGTTCTGTAGCGCAAGAGAAGAATTGGGAGTGTTGAATAAACTCTTTGTGATGGCACAGGAAGAGAGCAATGGCAGACATCAGATCCCACGTTTTTTGACCTAGAACAAAACAAAAGGAATTCTGACTTACCTTTTGATTTCCATATCCTGGAGTACAGTACAGGACACTGACTTGATATTCATACATCCTGGGTAAAAGGCTGGTACCTTCAGGTGATTAGACACTGGCAAACATTTGATGATATACGCTCTAGGCCCCTCCCTCTCTAACCCTACCCCACTCTGTGAGTCCTCAGTTTATTAGCAAGTAATGCAATAACCCAGGAAGAGAACAGAGTGACCTTTGTGGAATTTGCAGGTATGTATAAATTCCCCTTATCATACAGTACAGGACAAAGGCCAAGTTTTCATAGACCCTGGGGTGTCTCCAAGCAATGAATGAGAAGAGTGGGCAACAACCAGGCTAACAGAACTGTGCCAACAGTCCCAACAGCAACAAGGCACAACCAACTCAACAGTGCAGCTGCAAAAACATTGTGGATGAAAGCTGCATCTGCAGCAGATTGTACATCTACTCGGTAAAACTTTAAAAAAGAGGATCAGGTGGTGGCCCGAAAAAGCAGAGCAAGAGGCCTGGTGCCAGGATGCCGTGGAAATGCATACTGACCAAGTGGAGTAAGTGCAGAAATGCACAGGAGTAATTTTTTCCCTTTAGTGTGAAAGCTCAGGTGATGAGTTGTCTTACCCATTTAGCGATTGTGGACTTGGAAACAAGATGTCCTTAGCGTGATACTGTGGTAGGATGGATAGGGAGTATGTCCTCTTAATAGAAGCTGTGGCTTTAGTCCTGGGATCAATACAGACTTCCTTCTCTTTTAAATGGTGTACGTAGGTGCTACCTTATCTTAGTGTTAAACTGACTTCGAATATTGCAACGTATGATGAGGTTAATTATACCCCCCCACTATAACTCTATCGAACGTAACTGAAAAACTGGCAAGCCCATGATCTTTTCTGCATGGGTTATATAACGGCAGTTAAGATGACGGTTCTACCTCAAATACTAGATTATTTTCGGTCTCTCCCGATCCCAGTTCCATCTGTATTTTTATGAAAGTTGCAATCTCTGATCTATAAATTTATTCGGAAAAATGGTGGTAGCCAGGTGGCCCCCTCCACTCTGTATATATCCAAATAGCTGGGAGTCCCCCAATTTTTGTGATATTATATAGCAGCCCAATTGCTCCAGCTGTATGAAATTTATGCTGAGATGTACGAGCCTGATTGGGTCCGACTGGAGGCACAGGCAAGTCCGACTCTCCCCCTGGATCTCTGTCTGGCAGTCTTAAGACCCTCTCTATCACACTCCCTCTGTTTGTGGGACATAGCATACAAACTATACCCTCTAAAATCCCCCCACACTCCAGCCCCCCCACCTCTCTTTAATAACCCTCACTTCCCTCCAGGGCAGCAGATTATATTTCAGATTTTATTTAAATTCTTTCCTTTTTACCAACACAGACATTTACACAAAAAACGTAAATTACATATCACAAACAAAAAAAGCAAAAAACAAAAAAAAAAAGAAAATTAAATTTTATTCTCTTTCTCTCTCCCCACTCCTTTTCCATTTTGTAACAGTCCACAATCCTCACAAAGTATATAATGGGACCTATTTTTATCCACACTCCTATATCTATACCATCCTAGACCCTAGCTCAATACCGAGCCCATGTGTTCCAACCACGATGCCCAAATAGAGTTGAATTTCTCAGATGAATCTTTTAAAAAGAAAATATGCCTCTCATGTGAAATACACTTATTAAGATCGAATATCCAGTCAGATATAGTTGGAGAATGTGGCTAGATCCACTTAAGGGCAATTTGTCTCCGAGCCACAAACAGCGCACGTAATACAGTAATCTGCTTCGGAGGCTTGAGCACTGAATTCTCAATACATCCCAATAGACATGTTAAAGAATCTACTAAAAGATCCACATCTAATATTCCATTACGTGTGCCCACAACCTCCGCCCAGTACCTCTGGAGCTTTGGGCAGTGCCATGAGAGGTGCATCAAGAACCCCGAATTGCCGCATCTAGAACACGCCAAATCTGCACAAATCGACCAATATTAAACAGAAATTCTGGGGGTCCTAAACGCCCTATGCAATATGAAAAACTGGGTTAACCTGTACGAAGGTGAAAGAGACACAAGGGGGAGACTCTGAAGAATCTTTTCCCAGACATCATCAGAAATAGACCCACTTCTCCCTAGAGGGGAGGTGGAACTTGTGAAATGTACATTTTAATAGAGACAAGTAGGTAGTGGAGATAATTCCTTTAGTAGAGGTTGCCTGAACCACTCTCTCCAACCGGAGGAAACAAAACCGGACAAAAAGAAAATTGGGCACGAAGAGCATGACGCAGCTGCAAGAATTGGTAGAACCACCTCTGGTTCAGACAAAATTCCCTTAAGAGTTGATCAAAAGCTTTCAGTTAGCCCCCCTCATATAATTGAGAGTATGGACCCCCGCTTGTTTCCATCGCTAAAAGCCCTGAAGAGCTGCAATCTTTCATTGCCCCAAATAGGGGTATATTTTGTAAGGGCGGAAACCACGGTTACCTTTTTAACAGCGTCCCACACCTTGTATTTTAACACAAGGGTGGCCATACTGGAAAAAGCAGAGCACCCTGGGCAAGGAGCGGGTGGCGTCCCCAAAACCCAAGAGAGACTAAGCGATATGAAGCAGTGGCTGATGTCTCAGAACCTCACCGTGCCAAATGCTGCAATTGGGTTGCAAGAAAATAGACTCTCGGATTTAGAGCCGCTAAGCCCCCAGCCTCCTTTGGATATTGCAAGAGATCCAGTTTAACACGAGGGACCTTAGTCCTCCAAATCAAATTTCTAAATATACCGTTAACCTTGATAAAGTAATTTAACCACCTCAATACTGAACACTTTCACCCCCTTCCTGCCAAGGCCATTTTTCAGCTTTCAGCGCTGTCACACTTTGAATGACAATTGCACAGTCATGCTACACTGTAACAAAGTGAATTTTTTTTATAATTTTCTTCACACAAATAGAGCTTTCTTTTGGTGGTGTTTAATCACTGCTGGGTTTTTCATTTTTTACTAAAAAAGACTGAAAATTACAGAAAAAAAAAGTTTTTCTTAGTTTTTGTCAGTATATTTTGTAAATAAGTAATTTTTCTCCTTCACTGATGTGTGCTGATGAGGCTGCATTGATGGGCACTGATGAGGAGGCACTGATGAGGCAGCACTTATGGGCACTGATTAGGTGGCACTGATGAGGAGGCACTAATATGCTGTACTTATGGGCACTGATAGGTGTCACTCATGGGGGGCACTGGAGGGCACTGACAGGTGACACTGGTGGGCACTGATAGGCATCACCGGTGGGCACAGATAGGTGGGCACACATAGGTGGTACTGATGGGCATTGATGGGTGGCACTGATGGGCATCAGTGATGGGCAGCCCTGATACCTGGCACTAATAGCCAACACTGACTGACATCACTAATGGGCACTGGTTCACTTGTGGGCACTGATTGCTGGCACTGGCGGGAACTTGAGGGCACTGACTGCTGGCACTGGTGGGCACTGGTTGCTGGCACTGGTGGTCAATAGTAATCAGGGCACTGATGATCAGTGCCCTGATTACATCCCTAGACGTCCTGTGATATTAGATGCCGCTGATTGGCTCTCCTCGCCACACACCCTGTCAGTGTGAGACGAGGAGCACCGATTATCGGCACTTCCTTGTTTACATGTGACCGTCTGTGATTGGTCCCAGCCGATCACATGGTTAAAGAGCTGCGGCTCTTTACACAGATCGGGGTTGAGCCGTGTCCTGGCAACATGGCGCAACCACAATGCTGGCACTGGCGGGAACTTGAGGGCACTGACGGGCACTTATTGCTGGTGCTGGGGTGGGCACTTGTTGCTGCCACTGGTGGTCAATAGTAATCAGGGCACTGACGATCAGTGCCCTGATTACATCCCTAGACGTCCTGTGAGAGAAGATGCCGCTGATTGGCTCTCCTCGCCACACACCCTGTCAGTGTGAGGCGAGGAGCACCGATTACCGGCACTTGCTTGTTTACATGTGACCGTCTGTGATTGGTCACAGCCGATCACATGGTTAAAGAGCTGCGGCTCTTTACACAGATCGGGGTTGAGCCGTGTCCTGGCAACATGGCGCAACCACAATCGGCGCGTTGCGCGCCCCCTAGAATGTGAGCAGCACCACCCTGCCGTCATTTGACGGTGGGCGGGCGGCAAGTAGTTAAAGGGATCCAGACTGGGGAATTATGTAAGAAATATAAAAGCTGTGGCATCCAAATCATTTTAACTAAATTTATGTGGCCTATCATTGAAAGGGGGAGCCCACACCAAACTCTACTTTGAATTTGAAACCTTGTGAACAAAAGGGCAACATTATCCACTATATATGACAGGGGAGACGCAGTTATGGTAACTCCCAAGATATTTAAAGAGGAAACAATTTTAAGGTGGCAGGATAGATGGCAAATCCTTAGGCAAGGGATCTAGTGGCAAAAGCACAGACTTCTCCCAGTTAATAGCCAGCCCTGAGAATCTGGCAAAATTATCTATATAGTTCATAACTGCTGGCAGAGATGACTGAAGATTAGATAAAAATAACAAAACATCTTCAGCATACAACGCTACCTTTTCTTCCATACTACCTCTAACCAGGCCAGCCACATCAGAAGCAGCCCGTAAAAGGCATACCAAGGTGCTCAACAGCAATGGCAAAAAGCATGGGTGACGGGGGCCTGTCCGGCTGGCGAGAATGATGGCTGCTCTACTGTGAGGCTCTCTGCTACCCCAGCTATATACCGGCAACACAGCGACTTCCAAGGCAACATCTACGCAGACACACTCCTCTCTACTCCGACCATGTCCCGCCGCAGGAAGAATCCAGAACGGCTACAGAAACTGACAGATTTTTTCCCTGCACATGGCCCTGATACCAGCCAAGATGGCACGGAGCTCACTACAGTCTCCAAAGACATGCAAAGACACAGTCCAGGATAGGAGGCTGGCATTCCCTCTCTATGAGGGTGACCCTGGTCAGTCCTCTCCCTCTCTGCCTACCACCACAAACAGCCCATTGAAATCCAGGCCCCGTATAGAAGGCCCAGACAGCTACATTATCCTCTCTCTCTCCTCCCATGCCTGCATTGCAGACAAACTCAGCCATTGACTCCAATGCCTTCATCAGAACAACCATTAACTGAACTGACCATGAAAAATATGCTAATACCCCTGTGGCAAACCCTGCACTCTGATTATATTTACAGCCCTGTCTCCTCTCACACAGGCTATACAAGAACATGACATAAGAATAGCCCGTGTTGAAACCAAAATAAGTGAAATGTATTCAGCTCACAATGACATTGTGGACACACAGTGATCATGACACAGAGCTACAACAACTGCATCTCAAAATCCCTGACTTTGAAGACCGCTCGAGACGGAACAACATCAAATTTCACAGCATACCCAAGTTGGTAACTCCTGACGTATTAGTTGCGTATATCCAGCAACTCATGAAACTGCTAATCCCATCAATCACTGTTCTTGAATTAGCAATCGACAGGGCCCACAGGATACCCAAATCTGACGTCCTACTAGCTACTGTCTCTAGAGAGATCTTGGCACGCATCCACTTTTATCACGCTAAAGAAAAAGTTATGCATGCTGCTAGAAATAACCCAGTACCTTCGTACCATACACTGGGATTAAATTGTACAACATTGCATACCAATGAGGCTTCCCCACCAAACTCACGATCAAAAGGCAAGGCAAGTTCCACACAGTCAGAAGCCTGGATTCAGGCCTAGCCCTGCTCAAAGATTGGGGAATCATACCTACGGAAGAACATTCCTCCCCAACTCGTAAGCCACAACATATGGAGAAGGAATAGTCCAAAACCTCATTATCTACAAGTGTAGAAGCTTCATCTTACCCTTACTGTTCGCTGGGGATACCTAGCCTCCCTGTTTAACTGTTTCTAGTTCACTACTCTTTCCATGTCATTATGTAAATGACACAGGTATCTTTTCCCCCTTGTTGATAGTAGCAAGAATTGCTACCCATGACCCTAGCTTTTTTTGCAAGTCCTTCTTCCTACTACCCTTTTTCCATGCAGCAATCCAACTACTAAACGAACACATCAGAGTCCATATAAAATAATGAAGCATAGTAACTGATGAAGCATAGATAACTCTTTTGGATTTCTTCATATAACTAGCACTGTGGGCATGCAGTAAACCAAGTGTAATGCAACCACTGCCACCGGATAAGATGTACACTTACCCTCTAGCATTGACACACCTATTACGGGTGGTCAAAAACAGCATGCGAGTAAGACTCTTCTATGTTTTCAATCCAAAGTACTGGAACAAAAGATCCCAATATTCTGTCCAAACCATATACACCATACGTTCCCCTCATCAGAGCAGGTGCATCAAATCAAGAAAGAAAAGGGGTTGACATAGTGTAAAGCCATATAAAAGCGTTTAAAATGTATTTAAAGGTTGCACTTACATATAGGCAATAAAAGCACCGCATGCAAACATCACATCTTCCGCAAGGACAAGTTGAATGGTGAAGCGGTACCGGAATGCAGCCGTCGCCCTAACAGATTCATCTAAAAAATCTACCTTCCTGGGGTAGGCCGGTATGGTGTATATGGTTTGGATGGAATTTTGGGATGTTTTGTTCCAGTACTTTGGATTGAAGACATAGAGGAGTCTTACTCACATGTTGATTTTGACCACCCGTAATAGGTGTGTCAACGCTAGAGGGTAAGCGTACAGATTATGCGGTGGCGGTGGTTGCATTACACTTGGTTTACTGCATGCCCACGGTGTTAGTTATATGAAGACATCCAATAGAGGTATCTATGCTTCATCAATTACTATGCTTCATTATTTTATATGGACTCCGATATGGACTTTTGATTAGTATTTCACCTGTGTATATGTTTACCAATTTCATACTTTGAGTCACAAATTTTTTCACTTTGCTGATTTAGCGCGACACTATTGTTAACATTTTACAGTTTTAGTGCGTATATCTCACATTGAGTGTTGCTTTTTAGGAAGATTTTTTTTCTCCTTTATTTTCTTTTTGATCATTTTGTATTTTTCACTCGCGCAGTGTATTCTTTGTTATTTACTAACCGAACACCACTCTCAGGAAGAAAACATTAACTGTATGGACTCAATTCTTTAGGATAGGTTCAAATTCAGGATGACCATCACCTTCATCTATCAATGTCAACCTACGGCTGAACTTGAACTACTACCCCAAAGATGCAAAATACTCACCAAATATAGAAATATTTACACCCCTACCAGATCACCTCGCCTTGTTACACTCTGATGTCTCTTAAATTCACATCCCTCAACGTAGGTGGTCTGAACTCACCCTTTAGGTGCTCATCTCTAACAAGAGAGGCCCGTGCACTAAGAACAGACATTCTCCTCATCCAAGAAACGCACTTTGCTGCCGCAAAACCACCCACCCTCTCCTTGAAACAACCCCCAAAAGAAAATGGAGTTCTAACAGCTGTTAAAGACTCATTTCAACCTCACTCTGAAACTGCTGACCATATGGGCAGATACCATATCCTTGTATGCAACATCAATCAAGTCAGATACATCATCGTGAATGTATATGCGCCAAATGTTAAACAAATGAGATTCTGCAAACGACTGTTCACAAAAATCCTCGCTATTAAAAGCGGCAAGCTCATTATTGGTTGTGACTTTAACATGATTGGCAAATAAGCAAACTCCCCACCAAACCATAAATAGATTACTCCACTCCCATGATCTATATGACATTTGGAGATGCCAGCATGGAGCAGAAAAAGACTTCTCTTACTACTCCCTGTCCCATCTCTCATATTCCCTAATTGATTTTTTCCTCACGGATAAATGGACTCTACAGACAATAACAGCATCCCAAATAGGCACGATAATATGGTCTGACTATGTCCCAATTTCGATTCGGATCAGAGAATCTAAAAGATCCGTTACCACCAGCCTTTGGAGATTGGATTCCACTCTTCTAGCAAACCCTTATCATTGCCAAACAATTTCCCAAGCCCATTCCTTCTTTTTTTGAAACAAATTCTACCCCGGACATTCCCATTCCCACTCCCACACTATGGGCCACCTACATGAGAGGCGTCCTAATAAAACTACAAGCTCAAGTGAAAAACCAGAGGAGAAAACTCCTTCCCTGGCATCATCATTATCCCTATTACAGGACAGAAATAAACTTTGCTCCCTTTTTTCACATCAATTTGAATACAATCTGAAAAAAAAACCCAAATCAAACTGCTATTCCTTAGGGAATAAGGCTGGCTCCCTTCTAGCAAAATCAGTTAAACACCAACACTTAAAAACTAAAATTAGCGCAGTCCACCATCCCACTACCAGGAAACTCAACACCAACCCTGCAAATATCGTTGACGCATTTGGTGAGTTCTAGCAAACTTTATACAATCTTACGACAGACATACACCTCAACCAAATCGGCCATACAAGACTTCTTACAGTTACGCTCCCCTCCCTCTCCTAAAAAAGAAATTGAATCGGCCATCAAAACCGTCCCACCTAAAAAATCCCCCGGAGTAGACGGTTACACAAACGAGTACTACAAGCAATTTGCCTCCATAGTATCTCCCCACCTTTCTAAACTCTTCAACTTTGCTGCATCCTCTGGTTCCTTCCCCAAAGAAATGTTACAATCTCTTATCACAATACCCAAATCTGGCAAGGATCCCCAGGAAGTACAAAATTACAGAACTATTTCTCTTATCAACACTGATATCAAATTAAATGTGAAAATCATAGCAAAAGACTCCTTGCCTTTATTCCCACACTGGTACACCCAGGCCAGGTGGGTTTCATTCTAGGCCAACAAGTTCTGGATGTCACAAGAAGGCTAATTTCCATAATTTGTGACTTAGAAACCAAAAAAAGCCTTCTCTGCCCCTCTACCTGGATGCACAGATGGCGTTTGACCGAATACACTGGGGATGCTTGCAGGCGGTATTGGGAAAATTTAGCATTACAGGCAGGATAAAAGATGCCATTATTGCACTTTACTCATCTCCCTCTGCCATAGTACTAACAGATGGGATGCTCTTTAAACCTTTTGACATATTGAATGGCACAAGACAGGGGTGCCCTTTGTCCCCCATATTATTTGCCCTTTTAATAGAGCCCCTTGCTGCGAGAGTCCGGTCAGAACCTAGTATTTTGGGTATTTTATTCCAAGAAACAGAGCACAAGATCAGTCTCTTTGCGGACAATATAATCCTC
This sequence comes from Glandirana rugosa, assembly GCA_018402905.1. Classification (NCBI taxonomy): domain Eukaryota; kingdom Metazoa; phylum Chordata; class Amphibia; order Anura; family Ranidae; genus Glandirana; species Glandirana rugosa. The sequence continues at coordinate 86,908 of BLSH010348385.1, forward strand.
CTTGTAACCAACCCAATACATTCCCCCTCCGATCTATCCATCACATATTATCCCAATACACTGAGGTCTTACTATAAGCTGAACGTGTCAAAATAATTAATCTTAAACCTTCACATAACGTGACAACTCAGTCAACCCTGATGAAAACATACGCATTCACATGGACAAGAAAGTCCATCCCATACTTTGGTATTAACCTTACTCCCATTACCACCCAACTATATGACTGCAATTATAAACCTATAATGCAATCCCTTCCCAAAGAGCTGAACTCCTTTTGTTCCTTTGGCATATCAAAACTAGGCTGCATAGCCACAGTCAAAATGTTCATACTTCCCAAATTACTACATCTATTTAGAAATCTCCCTATCCCCCTTCCTATGAAATTCTTCCAGATTACCCTAAAGCAAATTAACCAATACATCTGGGAATTTAAACGCCCCATATGCGCTTCACATCTCTTGCATAGACCACTGAATAAGGGAGAAGCTGCCCTTCTTCATATTTATACATACTGCACATCTGCATTACTCGACCAGATGTATTTCTGGTGGCATCCACCCAAAGAAAAGATCTGGTCACAAATTGAAATACCAGTTTTCCATCCACTCACTCCATACAATTTCTTACTCCTAACCTCAAAAATCCTGAAACACAGTACCTTCAGCCATCCATGTATAAAAGCAACCTTAGAAGTCTGGATATCCCTATTATCCCACAAAACCTTGCCTCTCAAGCCCATAAAAATGCCACTCAACATTCTTAAAGGAATCATACCCGACTTAAGCCTAGCACCCTGGATGAATGGTAAGATCCAAAGCATACAACAAATCTACGACAAAGGGAAATTAATTCCGTTCCGCACCCAACAGAGCAAATTTGGTCTACCGCCCTCTAAATTCTATACTTACTGTTGGAGATTAGCTTGTGGGGATCATTTTTCCGTGGAAAAGATTCAGCATGGATGTCAGTTTCTTTAACCGCTTGCCGACGGCTGATCGGCATTTGACGGCGACAGTGGGGCTCGATTGAGCGGATCGCCGTCATACGACGGCGGCTGCGAGATCGAGCCCAGTGAGCGCGCGCGTGTGCTGCTGGAGGCGCGCCCGTGCGCTCACTGTGTCTGGGGAGGGCCAGGGAGCGGGTGCGGCGGAGTCGATCTCCGCCGGCCACCTGCGATGCCCCCCCGAGTGAAAGAACGGAGGTCCGTGTAAGTAAACACGGACCTCCGTTCTGTGAGAGGGGGAAGGGCTGTGATCACAGCCTTCCTCTACATGGAAGGTGTGATCACTTCCCTTCCCCAGCTAGGGCAGTCCCCCCACAGTTAGAACACGCCCTGGGAACACAGTTAACCCTTAGAGCGCCCCCTGCAGGTTAACCCCTTCACTGCCAACGGCATTTACACAGTAATCAGTGCATTTTTATAGCACTGATCGCTGTATAAATGCCAATGGTCCCAAAAAAGTGTCAAAATGGTCCGATATGTCCGCTGAAATATCGC
>BLSH010348385.1:88418-145914 GCA_018402905.1 Glandirana rugosa
GGTTGGGTCCAAAACGACCGGTGGCACCGTCTCGACCAAGACCGGGTCTGAAAGACCAGGTGTGTTTGGGGAGAGGTGGACGTAAATTACTGGTCCTTCTCTTGTACCCTCTCGAACTAGGACCTAGAGTCTCCCTCTTTCGATACTCTCGAGACACACGAATAAACCTGAAGTATTTGTTCCAAACGTTACCCGAATACAAAACACCCACAGCCCCTGTCGGGGTGTGACATATCTCTCCTTAGAGAAACAAATCACATCGCGGTCTGCCGTTCCAAGGCGGCTTGACAGGTTTATTTTTACAGGTTTGCAAGTTCAAAACAAACAAACAGAAAACAAAACCTTGCCGTCTGGCGCTACACTAAACAAAGAGATTCCTCTCTATACAGTGTGGGGCTGTCCCCGACACCCACAAAACATAAGCCCATTGCAAACCTTGTTTATGAAGTCCAAATAAGCACACAGAGCTCTCATAGCTTTCTCCCTCTGAGATCCAGGATCAAGCTCTCCCATGTTCTCTTCCTGGTCATTAAATGCAGGTGGAGAGGGGTTTGTGTGGACCAGAAAGTCTGGGCCAGAACCAGCTCTGCCACGGTGGCCAGCAAAACCTGGGTTGGGCTCCTGCTAGTCACCTCAAAATGATCGCATGTGAGGCAACGAGTATAGCCCGTCCAGTGTGGTGCCTTGCATAACGTCACATAACATTAGAATAAACCACTACTTACGCTCCCACAGAATTTCTACTGAAGCTCCCCTTTCAGGTACAAATACTCCAACTCTATGAATCCCTAAGATATATGGGTCATGGAATATCCTTCTACTCATATCATAATAACCTGAAATTTCCAATTAGATCTCCTTCCCCAAGTAAATGGGAACTAACATTAGGTAACAAAGTATCAGACATCTCCTGGCACAAAATATTGACTTACTCAGCTAAAGCTTTTGCTGCACAAATCATTGGGAAGCTTACTTAAAGATACTCCATCCATGGTATCTAACACCCCTAAAGCTCTAAAAAAACGACCCCAACAATTCTCCCCACTGTTGGCGCCAATGTGGAGAACAAGGCTCACTCCTACATGTCATGTGGTCTTGTAAATCCCTCACCTCATATTGGCATGAAATCTTTAAAATATTAGCAGAAATAACAGGAGTTATTACCAACCCAGACCCTAAACTAGTCCTACTCCACATAGGAATAGTAGCATTTCCTCCAAACTCAAGAAATGTCACTATTCATATCTTATATGCAGCAAAACTAGCCATTACTAGAAAATGGAAAACCACTAACACACCTACTATAACTGAAACAATCACAGAACTCAACCACCAATGTGATATGGAAAGAAGATTTGCGTTAAATAACCTTACATATCCTGAATTTCTTCAAAAATGGTTACTATGGTTTCAAAATCCTAACTGTACAATTCTTTGCTGAAAAACTATATAGTCTCAAGTGAATGTTTAAATTAAAAGTTAAATATTTCTTCCTCCTTATACTCTCTTTCTGTTCCCCCTCCTTCTCCCCCCCCCTCTACCATATCTTCCCAAATAGTCCTCCTTGAGCTTTTATCTTTACCACCTACTGGTCTCATATTTACTCATTACTCTACTACACCTACTATTGATTATATAATACACGCTCTCGTAAATTACTATGAATAATTCCATGATGAGAATTAAAAAGCAGGGGTAACAAAGGAAACCCCTGCCTAGTGCCACGAAAAAGCTTAAACGGAGAGGACTGTGCGCCGTTGACTTGGATGGAAGCCCTAGGGACTGAACACAGTAATTGAACCCATCGACAAAATGTGGAGCCAAGGCCAAATTTCTCTAGAACAGCCCAAAGATAGGGCCATTCTACACTATCAAAAGCCTTAATAGCACCCAGTGCCAAAAAGGCCTGATCCGTAGAGTTGCCCAACAGAATCTGCATATTAAGGTAGGTTCTTCTAATATTAACAGCAGTAGACATATTGGGCATAAAGCCCGCTTTATCAGGATGGATAATGTGTGTTATCACCTTCTTCAATCTGTTGGCCAGAATCATGGCCAATATTTTAACGTCAGTTAATAGTAAAGAGATAGGGCGGTATTACTCTGGGTGTAGGGAATATTTCATCATTGTTCAAAGCTCATGTGAGGGGTAGAGCAGCAGAGTGAAGCATGTGAGGGTGTGATTGTGGAGTGATCCGGCCAGCATATCCTAGTTTAACCACTTCAATACCAGCATATTGTCAAATGACGTCCGCAGGGTGGATCTCCCATCCTGGGCGGGCGTCATATGAAGTCGTTGGCATTTCGCCGCTACTGTGGGCCCACAGCGTGCCAATCGGGGATCAGGCGTGTCCTTGAGACACAGGCCATCCCTGATCAAGGTAAAGGCCAACAAAAACTGGATTTTTACCATGTGACCAGCTGTGTCCAACCACAGCTGGTCACTATAGAAATCTGGGTTCCCACCACTAGTGCGCACCCCCATGGGTGCGCAGCACGGCGAAAGGGATTGAGGCTTGTCCCTCGGACAAAGCCCAGCCCAGATCAGGGTAAAGAGCCAATGAAATTTGCTCTTTATCACGTGATCGGCTTCACAGCCGGTCACAGAATGTCAACAAACCATGGCAGCAAGCTGTTACCGGGTTCTCCTCCTCCCACAACGATCATGTATGAGAAGGAGATTGCTTACAGTATACACCAAGCACACTTATTCCCCCCCCATTAATAAAGAGTACCTGTCACCAGCCCATCAAAGTACCTGTCACAGCCCATCAGCGTACCTGTCACCAGCCCATCTAAGTACCCGAGTACCTGTCACTAGCCCATCTGAGTACCCGTGTACCTGTCACCAACCCATCTGAGTACCCAAGTACCTATCACCAGCCCATCTGAGTACCCGAATACCTGTCACCAGCCCATCAAAGTACCTGTCACAGCCCATCAAAGTACCCGAGTACCTGTCACCAGCCCATCAGAGTACCCAAGTACCTATCACCAGTCCATTTGAGTACCCGAGTACCTGTCACCAGCCAATAAAAGTACCCAAGTACCTGTTACCAGCCCATTTGAGTACCTGTCATAGCCCATCAAATTACCTGTCACTGGCCCATCAAACTACCTGTCACCAGCCCATCAGAGTACCCAAGTACCCGTCACCAGCCCATCTGAGTACCCGAGTACCTATCACTAACCCATCTGAGTAGCCGAGTACCTGTCACCAGCCAATTTGAGTACCTGTCACAGCCCATCAAAGTACCTGTCACAGCCCATCAAAGTACCTGTCACCAGCCCATCTGAGTACCCAAGTACCTGTCACCAGTCCATCTGAGTACCCGAGTACCTGTCCCCAGCCAATAAAAGTACCCGAGTACCTGTCACCAGCCCATCAAAGTACCCGAGTACCTGTCACCAGCCCATTAAAGTACCCAAGTACCTGTTACCAGTCAATAAAAGTACCTGAATACCTGTCACCAGCCCATCTGAGTACCTGTCACCAGCCCATAAAAGTACCCGAGTACCTGTTACCAGCCCAGAGTACCCGAGTACCTGCCACCAACCATCTGAGTACCGAGTACCTGTCAGAAACCCATTTGAGTACCCGAGCACCTATCACCAGCCAATCTGAGTACCCAAGTAGCTGTCACCAGCCCACCTGAATACCCGAAAACCTGACACCAGCCCATCACAGTATCCGTCACCAGCCCATCAGAGTACCCGAGTACTTGTCACCATCCCATCTGAGTACCCGAGCACCGGCCACCAGACCATCTGAGTACCTGTCACCAGCCCACCTGAGTACCCGAAAACCTGACACCAGCCCATCACAGTACCTGAGTACCTGTCACCAGCCCATCAGCGTACCCGAGTATCTGTCACCAACCCATCTGAGTACCCGAGTACTTATCACCAACCCATCTGAGTACCCGAGCACCTGTCACCAGCAAATCTGAGTACCTGTCCCCAGCCAATAAAAGTACCCGAGTACCTGTCACCAGCCCATCAAAGTACCCGAGTACCTGTCACCAGCCCATCAAAGTACCCAAGTACCTGTTACCAGCCAATAAAAGTACCTGAATACCTGTCACCAGCCCATCTGAGTACCTGTCACCAGCTCATCAAAGTACCCGAGTACATGTTACCAGCCCAGAGTACCCGAGTACCTGCCACCAACCATCTGAGTACCCGAGCACCTATCACCAGCCCATCTGAGTACCCAAGTAGCTGTCACCAGCCCACCTGAATACCCAAAAACCTGACACCAGCCCATCACAGTATCCATTACCAGCCCATCAGAGTACCCGAGTACTTGTCACCAACCCATCTGAGTACCCAAGTATCTATCACCAACCCATCAGAGTACCGAGTACCTGTCACCAGCCCATCTGAGTACCCGAGTTCCTGGCACCAACCCATCTGAGTACCCGAGCACTGGCCACCAGACCATCTGAGTACCCGAGTACCTGTCACCAGCCCACCTGAGTACCCGAAAACCTGACACCAGCCCATCACAGTACCCGAGTACCTGTCACCAGCCCATCAGCGTACCCGAGTATCTGTCACCAACCCATCTGAGTACCCGAGTACCTATCACCAACCCATCTGAGTACCCGAGTACCTATCACCAACCCATCTGAGTACCCGAGTACCTATCACCAACCCATCTGAGTACCCGAGCACCTGTCACCAGCAAATCTGAGTACCTGTCACCAGCCCATCTGAGTACCCGAGTACCTGTCACCAGCCCATCAGAGTACCTGTCACCAGCCCAGCAGAGTACCTGTCACCGGCTCATCTGAGTACCCGAGTACCTGTCACCAGCCCATCTGAGTACCCGAGTACCTGTCATCAGCCCATCTGAGTATCCGAGTACCTGTCACCAACCCATCAGAGTACCTGTCAGCAGCCCATCAGAGTACAGGAGTACCTGTCACCAGCCCATCAGAGTATCCGTCATTAGCCCATCTGAGTACCCGAGTACCTGTCATTAGCCCATCAAAGGACCCGAGTACCTGTCACAGGCCCATCAGAATACCCGAGTACCTGTGATCAGCCCATCTGAGTAAGCGAGTACCTGTCACCAGCCCATCAGGGCACCTGAGTACCTGTCAGCAGCCTATCATAGTACCCAAGTACCTGTCACCAGCCCATCAGAGTACCTGTCACCAGCCCATCTGAGTACCCGAGTACCTGTCACTAACCCATCTGAGTACCCGAGTACCTGTCACCAACCCATCTGAGTAGCCGAGTACCTGTCACCAGCCCATCTGACTACCCAAGTACCTGGCACCAGCCCATCTGAGTACCGAGTATCGGTCACCAGCCCATCTGAGTACCCGAGTACCTGTCACCAGCCCATCAGCGTACCCGAGTATCTGTCACCAACCCATCTGTGTACCCGAGTACCTATCACCAACCCATCCGAGTACCTATCACCAACCCATCTGAGTACCCGAGCACCTGTCACCAGCAAATCTGAGTACCTGTCACCAGCCCATCTGAGTACCCGAGTACCTGTCACCAGCCCATCAGAGTACCTGTCACCAGCCCAGCAGAGTACCTGTCACCGGCTCATCTGAGTACCCGAGTACCTGTCACCAGCCCATCTGAGTACCCGAGTACCTGTCATCAGCCCATCTGAGTATCCAAGTACCTGTCACCAACCCATCAGAGTACCTGTCAGCAGCCCATCAGAGTACCGGAGTACCTGTCACCAGCCCATCAGAGTACCCGAGTACCCGTCACCAGCCCATCTGAGTACCCGAGTACCTGTCATTAGCCCATCAAAGTACCCGAGTACCTGTCACAGGCCCATCAGAGTACCCGAGTACCTGTGATCAGCCCATCTGAGTAAGCGAGTACCTGTCACCAGCCCATCAGGGCACCTGAGTACCTGCCAGCAGCCTATCATAGTACCCAAGTACCTGTCACCAGCCCATCAGAGTACCTGTCACCAGCCCATCTGAGTACCCGAGTACCTGTCACTAACCCATCTGAGTACCCGAGTACCTGTCATCAACCCATCTGAGTAGCCGAGTACCTGTCACCAGCCCATCTGACTACCCAAGTACCTGGCACCAGCCCATCTGAGTAGCCGAGAACCTGTCACCAGCCCACCTGAGTAGCAGAGAACCTGTCACCAGCCCATCTGAGTACCCGAGTACCTGTCACCAGCCCATCTGAGTACCGAGTATCGGTCACCAGCCCATCTGAGTACCCGAGTACCTGTCACCAACCCATCGGAGTACTCAAGTACCTGTCACTAGCCCATCTGAGTACCCAAGTACCTGTCACCAGCCCATCTAAGTACTTGAGCACCTGTCACCAGCCCATCTGAGTACCCGAGTACCTGTCACCAGCCCATCTGAGTACCCGAGTACCTGTCACCAGCCCATCAGAGTAACCGAGTACCTGTCACCAGTGCATGAGATTACCCGAGCACCTATCTGCAGCCCATCAGAGTACCCAAGTACCTATCTGCAGCCCGTCAGAGTACCCGAGTACCTATCATGACTCATAGAATACATGTTGGGGTGTTTGCTTTCCAAAATGGGGTAATTTTGTGGGTAATTTAACTGTCCTGGTGCTCCAGGACCTTCAAAGGTGTCATAAGTAGGAATGAAATTAGATGTGTAATTTATGCTCCTAGAATGCCTGAAGGTACTACTTCAATGCTGGACCTCTCTATGTGGCCAGACTGGGTAAAAGTCTCACACATGTGGTATTGCCATACTTGGGACGAGTAGCAGAATGTATTTTGGGGTGTAATTTTTGCTATGTACATGCTATGTGTTAAAAAAATCTTATAAATTGACCACTTTGTGTAAAAAAAAAGACTTAATCCATTTTCTTTCCACGTTTTCCGAAGTCTTGTGGAAAAAAAAGAACCGTTCAAAAGACTCACAATGCCTCATATAATATACATTGGAGTTTTTGCGTTCCAAAATGGGGTCATTTTGTGGGTAATTCCACTGTCCTGGTGCTCCAGGGTCTTCAAAAGTGTAATAGGTCGTTAGAACATTTTATGTGCAATTTATGCTCCTAGAACGCCTGACGGTGCTCCCTGCATGTTGGACCTCTCTATGTGGCCAGGCTGTGAAAGAGTCGCACACGTGAGATCGCCATACTTGGGAGGAGTAGCAGAATGTATTTTGGGGTGTAATTGGAAATATGCATATTTTGTGTGTGAGAAATAACTTGTTATTATGACAATTTTGTGTAAAAAAAATAATAATCATTTCTTAATTTTACCAAGAATTGTGGGAAAAAAATGACAACTTCAAAAAACTTGCCATGCCTCTTACTAAATACCTTGGACTGTCTACTTTTCAAAAAGGAGTCATTTGGGGGGTATTTGTACTTTCCTGACATTTCAGGGCCTCATGAAATGAGATAGGCCGTCAGAACATCAGGTGGCACCATAGCTTGTGGACTCTAACTTTCACATAGACCAAATAATATCCACTATTTTGGATTCTTACCAAAGATATGTAGCAGTATAAATTTTGGCCCAAATTTATTTACAAAACTGACTTACTTGCAAAATTTTATCAAAGAAACTAAAAAAAAGTGTTTTGTTTTTTTTTTTTCTTCAAAATTTTGAGTTTGCAGCATAGCACAGATCGCCCTCTATAAACGGCGATCCGCGAGCGCGCCCCGCTGTCTGTGCGCTCTCGTGCCAGCTGCACGTTCCCTGAGTGGTGCTGCGGGTCCGGCAGACTCAATGTCTGCTGGCGACCCACGATCGCCTACTACAGAAGAAAAGCGAGGAAACCATATAAATGAATTCTCATTGTTTGTAAACGCGGCAACTTTCGCGCAAACCAATCAATAAACGCTGATTTCGAGTTTTTTTACCACAAATATGTAGCAGAATATACAGTATCTAACAAAAGTGAGTACACCCCTCACATTTTTGTAAATATTTTATTATATCTTTTCATGTGACAACACTGAAGAAATGACCTTCAAAATAACTCAACACACAGTCATTAATGTCTAAACCACTGGCAACAAAAGTGAGTACACCCTTAAGTGAAAATGTCCAAATTGGGTCCAATTAGCCATTTTCCCTCCCCGGTGTCATGTGACTTGTTAGTGTTACAAGGTCTCAGGTGTAAATGGGGAGCAGGTGTGTTAAATTTGGTGTTACCACTCTCACCTCATGGCAAAGAACTCTATGAGGATCTGAAAAAAAGAATTGCTGCTCTACATAAAGATGGCCTAGACCAGGTGTAGGCAACCTGCGGCCCTCCAGTTGTTGCAAAACTACAAGTCCCATTATGCCTCTGGGAGTAATTGTACCCATCAGCCTTGCAATGCCTCATGGGAAATGTAGTTCTACAACAGCTGGTGGGCCGCAGGTTGCCTACCCCTGGCCTAGACTATAAAAAGACTGCCAAGACCTTGAAACTGAGCTGCAGCACGATTACCAAGACCATACAGCGGTTTAACAGGGCAGGTTCCACTCAGAACATGCCTCACCATGGTCGACCAAAGAAGTTGAGTTCACGTGCTCAGCATCATATCCAGTGGTTGTCTTTGAGAAATAGACGTATGAGTGCTGCCAGCATTGCTGCATAGGTTGAACGGGTGGGGGGGGCAGCCTGTCAGTGCTCAGACCATACGTCGCACAATGCATAAAATTGGTTTGCATGTCTGTCATCCCAGAAGGAAGCCTCTTCTAAAGATGAGTCAGAAGAAAGCCCACAAACAGTTTGCTGAAGACAATCAGACTAAGGATATGGCTTACTGGAACCATGTCCTGTGCTCTGATGAGACCAAGATAAACTTATTTGGTTCAGATGGTGTCAAGTGTGTGCGGCGGGAGCAACCAGGTGAGGAGTATAAAAACAAGTGTGTCTTGCCTACAGTCAAGCATGGTGGTGGGAGTGTCATGGTCTGGGGCTGTGTGGATGCTGCCGGCACTGGAGAGCTACAGTTGTTTGAGGGAACCATGAATGCCAACATGTACTGTAACGTACTGAAGCAGAGCATGATCCCCTTCCTTAGGAGACTGGGCTGCAGGGCAGTGTTTCAACATGATAACTACCCCAAACACACTTCCAAGATGACCACTGCCTTGCTAAAGAAGCTGAGGGTAAAGGTGATGGACTGGCCAACCATGTCTCCAGACCTAAACTCTATTGAGCATCTGTAGGGCATCCTCAAATGGAAGGTGGAGGAGCGCAAGGTCTTTAACATCCACCAGCTCCATGATGTCCTCATGGAGGAGTGGAAGAGGACTCCAGTGGCAACCTGTGAAGCTCTGGTGAACTCCATGCCCAAGAGGGTTAAGGCAGTGCTGGAAAATAATGGTGGCCACACAAAATATTGACACTTTGAGCCCAATTTGGACGTTTTCACTTAGGGGTATACTCACTTTTGTTGCCAGTGGATTAGACATTAATGGCTGTGTGTTGATTTATTTTGAGGGGACAGCAAATGTACACTGTTATACAAGCTGTACACTCACTACTTTACATTGTTGAAAAGTGTCATTTCTTCAGTGTTGTCACATGAAAAGATTTAATAAAGTATTTACAAAAATGTGAGGGGTGTATCGGCCTAAACGGATGAATACATTTGTTTTTTTATACTTTTATTTTGGACATTTATTATAGCAAAATGTAAAAAATATTGTTTTTTTTTTCAAAATTGTCCGTTTTTTTGTTTCTGCTTATAGCGGTGATCAGAAGTGACGCAGAGGTGATCAAATACCACCAAAAGAAAGCTCTATTTGTGGAGAAAAAAGGACGTAAATTTAGTTTGGGTACAATGTCGGACGACCGCTAAATTGTCAGTTAAAGCGACACAGTGCCGAATAGCAAAAAGAGCTCTGGTCATTAAGGGGGTAAATCCTTCCGGGGCTGAAGTGGTTAAATACCACTAAAAGAAAGCTCTATTTGTGTGAAAAAATGATAAAAATTTTGTTTCGGTACAGTGTTGTATGACTGAGTAATTGTCATTCAAAGTGTGAGAGCGCTGAAAGCTGAAAATTGGTCTGGGCAGGAAGGGTGTAGAAATTCCATGTACTGAAGTGGTTAATCCTCTCTCCTCTGCTTTTCCAGCTTTCAGGCTCTCAGGCTCAGCTGCAGGCTTGGTGTTGGAGCGACTGAACGCCAGTGTTGGAGTGGGCTGATCAATGGCAGCCCTTGGGAGTCAGCGTTCAGTGATACTCAGTCTCAGGCTGTCTTTTCTCTGTGCATAGCAGTGGCAAGCAGCGCTCCCCCCTCCCCTCTCCTGAATATCTCACATTCATACTCCGACTACTGTCGGACCTTGTCCAGAGCTTCTAGTCTCTCCTACTGCTGTGTGTTTTTAGGGTCATTGGTTTTATTGCACTGCGAGTATTCACTTGATCTCTAATGCAGACAACGACCCGGAAAAGGGAAGGAGCTGGGTCGGCTAAACCACTGCCTCAAACAGCTTTTCCAGCACTGACAGGAGGCATAGCTGGAGCTAGTGTCAGCTCTATGCAGTCTCTTCCCCCGTCAGCAACTATGTGGGAAGATTTAGCCCCACAGTCAGCAGCTACCTCCCTGGATTTACCTGCTGCTATTAACATTAATACAAGAGTTGACGCTTTAAATACTCAATGTGGCTTAGGAGAGCAAGATTGTGCAAATTTACAAGAAAAGCTGCCCGAGTGTCCAGCTAGTTTACTCATGGATCCTTCATCTGAGACACTACAAAAGTCAAATTCAGAGCCCCAGCCATTAATAAAACGTACAACCTGCTGTGCTTTCATTAGCACACTCAGCTGCTGAGAATACTGGTATGGTGGTTATTGACAACAGAAGCAGGAGTGATCTGGCTGGAGGGACCCCTGAGCTTACTCTACAGGATCTCTATTCACTTATGCAGCAATGCTCTACATCTCTAACAGTACTTACTGGCCAAGTGCAGGTAGTACGGGAGGATGTTACGTTGATTCATCAAGATTTGCAAAAACTGCGGGAACGCACAGCGGGTCTTGAAATCCGGGTGAGCGATATCGAGGATAGTGTTTTTCCACTTAAAGAGGAAGTTAAAGCAGTTACAAATCAGGTCAAGGATAACACAGCCAAAGTAGAAGATATTGAGAACTGCCTACACCAAAAAAATGTACATGTGGTCGGCCTGCCTGAAAGTGTTGAAGGAAATGATCCTTGCACATTTGCTGAATGCTGGATCTTGGATATTTTCTGCATTATTTGCTGTGGAGTGTGCCCTTTGGGTCTCTACACGCCTTCTTCCATCAAGCAGTTTCCCTTGACCCTTTCTCATTCGCTTTTTGAACTTTATAGACAAAGAAAATATTTTGCTCAGGGCTATAGTAATGAAGGAGATCAGCTATAACAGCTCAAAAATTGTTTCCCCGATTCGTCTTCAAAATTGCAAAAACTACAGGCCTCCTACGAAGTTAAATAAACGGATGCAGAAACTTAACTACTTGCCTACTGGGCACTTAAACTCCCCTTCTGCCCAGACCAATTTTCAGCTTTCAGTGCTGTCACACTTTGAATGACAATTGCGCGGTCATGTAACACTGTACCCAAATGACATTTTCTATTTGTTTTTCCACAAATAGAGCTTTCTTTTGGTGGTATTTGATCACTGCTGGGTTTTTATTTTTTGCCAAAAATAATACATAAAAAGACTGAAAATTTTGAAAAAAGTTTGCTATAGTTCATAGTTTGCTATACATTTTTGAACAGGTAATTTTTTTCCTTCATTGATGTGCGCTGATGGGGCTGCACTGATGGTTGGCACTGATAGGTGGCAATGAAGGGCACTGATAGGTGACACTGAAATGTGGAACTGATGGGCACTGATAGGCAGCACTGATCATGAGGCACCAATGGGCATTGATTGGCAGGTGGAAATGGAGGTGTTCTTCCCCTTGCATAAGCACTCCATCAGTGAAAGATTCAGTTCGAGATCTTTACATTACCACATTAACCACTTCAGCCCCGGAAGGATTTCACACTTTAGGACCAGAGCACTTTTTGCGATTCGGCACTGTGTCGCTTTAACTGATAATTGCGTGGTCGTGCGATGTTGTACCCAAACAAAATTTGCGTCCTTTTTTTTTCCCCACAAATAGAGCTTTCTTTTGGTGGTATTTGATCACCGCTGCGTCATTTCTGATGGCCGCTATAAACAAAAGAAGAGCGACAATTTTGCAAAAAACCCCAAATTTCTTAGTTTTTGCTAAAATACAAATACAAAAAAATATATAAAAAAACATTTTTTTTCAACGGTTTTGGCCAATTTATATTCTTCCTTATATTTGTGATAAAAAAAATCGCAACCTGCATTTATTGATTGGTTTGCGCAAAAGTTGCCGCGTTTAAGGATGATGAGAATTCATTTCTGGGGTTTTTATTTATTTTTACTAGTAATGGCGGCGATCTGCGATTTTTAGCGGTACTGCGATATTGCGGCGGACATATCGGACCATTTTGACACGTTTTTTGGGACCATTGGCATTTATACAGCGATCAGTGCTATAAAAATGCACTGATTACTGTGTAAATGCCATTGGCAGTGTAGGGGTTAACATGAAGGGGGCGCTCTAAGGGTTAACTGTGTTCCCTGGGTGTCTTCTAACTGTATTAGTGTTTGACTGGCAGGGGGAGGGGAGTGATCACGGCTTCCATATAGAGGAAGGCTGTGATCACAGTCCTTCCCCCTCTCACAGAACGGAGATCCGTGTTTACATGCACGGATCTCCGTCCTTTCACTGCGGGGGGGCATCGCGGGTAGCCCGCAGATATCGAGTCTGCCCTACCCGCTCCCTGGCGCCCCCCCCCCCGCGCTCACAGTGTACGATCTGGCAGCCGCCGTCATATGACGGCAATTTGCCTAATAGAGCCACCTTGTCACCGTCAACCTGCGGTTGGCGGTCGACAAGTGGTTAAAGCTAAACTTAAAGTATAACTAAAGACTTGGAAAGGTTAATTGGGAGGAACATTTGAATAATAGCTGAACAAGGAGATTGCTGCCAACCACTTTGTTTGTGGATTAACATAAGCCAATTCCCATACACAAGCTCAACAGACCTAGCGGGGGGTCATATCTTTAGGGTAAGAGGCAGTGTGTGTGGGTGTCGGTGGAGGCTTCTCTTTGGGGACACTCTTCCTGTTGTGATCCATCACTGTTTTGCTAAGGCCTTTTTCTTGGACTTCATCATCCATTTTATATGTATTTAGCACTGCACCTGCGTTTTATATTATTTGTCAATGGTGTTCCAACCATTAGTGCAAGCAGCTGATTGATTATGATTTTATATTTGTATCCTAGCGCGGTTGATCTGCTTTTGTTTGATCAGCTATCATTGGCTGACAGCTGATCACGTGGTAAGGGACTCGGGGATCACAGAGTGCACTGTGCACACTCCCACAGGGACGCGCAAGCAGCGCATGCTCTGGAGGACATCCATTGACGGCCTCCCGGCAATGTAGGTCCTCGCTGTAGCTGTCATTTGGCTATAGCGTGGACGCACAGTGGTTAACGTTCCTTATTCTATGATGTACCCTGCTCGTCTTTTTTTTTTTTTAACAGAAACAAATTTTGGGACTTATTTAATGATAATTATAAGGTCCATTTTTTTTCTTCCTTCCTTTTTACTCATGAAAATTTAGTATGTTGCTCACTTCTAGTTTAGAAGACTTTTAGAAGACCTGGGCTTCAACAGCCAAAGTGACTGAAAGCAGGATGGAACAGGGTGCCCTGAGACAACAGGTCTGATTTGCTGGGAAGAGGTCAGGGGTCATCTCCTAGTAGTCTGAGTATCAGGTTCTTCTGAGCTAATTTGGTGCAATGAGAATCACCAGTTTCTTCTTTTGCTCTATTGTGTGGAGCAGCTGAGGTAGAATTCGCACTGGAATGAAGGCACAGGATGTCCCCTAAGTGTTTAGCTATTATGAACATGTTTGAACAGAATCCTTTGAACCTGTTTTGTAGGGGTGCTGGCAAAACTACTCCCTGAGACAAAAAATGGTTCAAAGTGTTCTGCAAATCTTTTTTTGGCAGATTTTTGGTTGATTTGAAAGCAAAAATAGGAGGAGATAGAACTGTGAACTCTATTTAGTACCCATTTGAAACCGCCAATTGAACCCACAGGTCTGGGACATGTGGACCAAGTTTTGCGCCAAAAGGAAGGGCTGAACTTTTTATGTTGATGCCTGGGTTTTGAGATGCTCTGTGGTTTGAGGAGGTAGAGGCTCCAAAGGAAGAGGAAGTGCATCACCAAAGAGACAACCTCTTTCAGAGTGCATACACGCGAGGCCTCTTTAACAGGCAGCCTGTCAGGACCTGGGTCATTACCTGGGTCACGTGCTGTTAGAAGCTTTCCTTTTTTGAAAAATTCTTTTTGTTGAGTTTTACACCTTTAAACATAGCAACATTTGGCAAATACAATATAAATCACCGTAAACAGGCCACGTAGGACCGTGTAACAAAAACATTTACTTCTAGCTATCTAATGAGACACCCCCATCTTACCTAATAGCTGGATGGTCCCTCAAACCACCCAGATCTGTAAATGTCACATACACTGGAGTCAAAAATTGTGAGCATGATCTCTGATACCATAAAAGTAGAGGACTCTAATGTCAAGCCAGCTATCAATCATTGTTATCTTAGCCCCTGTTCCACCCATTGTGAAAGAGTAAATCCACTGGTAGTTTCATTCCTTATCCAATAATTACTCTACAGTGGAGGAGTGCCTGCGTAACCTTTGTAAATTTCTTTTCACAACCCCTGGAGATATACGTGGCTTTATAGAAGGGGATCATGGAATTAACCAATTTCTTCCAGAAGGACACAGTTGGAGGAGTCAGCTTTTTCCAATGTAGCAGAATAGCCTTGTGGCAGTAAAATAATAAAACATTAAGAAGGGTTCTGTGTGCATTCGACAGGACCACGGCATCCACTAAGCAAAGAATCAAAATTGGCAGGGGAGTGTGTGCATCTCCAACATATTGCTGTGCAATATGGGTAGATCCCCGCCAATCGGGCTGGGGTAAAGTAAATTAGGTGTAGAAATGTAAAATGTATCAGTATATCTCTAGCCGAGACTAGGTATTTAAATGGGCATTCCCACATGTCATCCCAGTCTTCCCCATATATGTTTGGTAACTCCATCTGCCATGGTATTTGTTATTACTATATTTCTCTGTTACATTTTTGAGAGAATGTTTTCTTGGATTTGCTTAAAGACTATTCCTATTCCAGTCTGGAGAGACGGTCTGTCTCCTGTTTAAGGTGATGCATTCATTAGCATGCTAATTATATCATTGTCAGCTAACAGTTGGCAGACGGGAGGGGGGAATAGCCATGAGTCAGCCCTATCTCGTTATCTAACCGATTGTGTGATGTTTTGGGTAAATATTTGGGTTATTGTGTATGTGAGGGACTTTTCAAGTGTATACAAAGGCTGTTCCTTCCCAATAAATGATTCCATGCTTAAGCTGGGTAACTGAGCTGATCTCGAATGGATTCTTACTTACATCATGTGGCTACAATATTTGGGATCTGGAGGAAGCAATATTACAGACGGAAGCACCCAGTGGAGTGCGGGTCGGACGGTTCCGTCACAATTGGTGGCAAGCTGTGGGATGCTTCCTCTTGCCTAGGCACTCCCAAACCACCGGACCCTCTGCACCTAACAGCAGATGGAGCATTACTACGCCAGACTCAAGCGCAGCACCTTGAAGGGACTCTTGGAAGCCTGTGGAAAAATCACCAGCAACAAATACAAAGACTCTCATCACCAAACTAATGGAGAGCGACCAGGCCAGCAACTCACCAGCAGATACCTCAGAGGCGGCAGAGTTTCAGCGTGATGTCCAGGGGCGCCTGGCCTTGTATGGTACTAACCCCCCGCATGAAGTTATCAGTCAAGTGTTACGGGAGGTGACTAAGCTGCGTATGGCTGAACTCCAGCTGCGTAAGGCTGAACTCCAGCGGGACCAAGGAGCACCAGTTATGTCCAACCAGGAAGCTCCAGCAGCCCACAAAAAGTTGCCATATGCCGCCTTCCGCATGTTTCAAGACAGGGAAGATGAGATGAATGTTTACCTGCAAATGTTTGAGCAGCAATGCGGGCTCCAAGGTGTTGATAAAGCAGATTGGGTCATGCTCCTTGTCAGTCGGCTCACAGGTAGGGCTGCAGAGGCGTACAATAATGTTCCAGCCGAGATCAGCCAGGACTATGACCAGGTAAAAGCAAGACTATCGGCTCGCTTCGGCATTACTCCCGAGGCATACCGTTTGAGGTTTCGCAACCTCCGCCGAAAGGAGAGGGAGTCATACACTGAATGGGCTCATCAAATGACCCGAGCAGCGGAGAGTTGGATGACCGGGCGCCAAGCTGTTACCATGGCAGATGCACTGCAGCTTATCCTTCTGGAACAATTCTATGATCATACGGCCACTCACAGTAGATGAAGCTGCCACCCTAGCTGACCAATATATGGATTCAAGGCGGACTGTACAACCAGAGCCAAAGACCCCAGTTTGGCCTGTCCCCAATATTCCACCGAGTGCTGCCCCTCCACACCAGCCATCGATCGCTTGTCCCACTCAGCTACCATCTTTACGAAGGATGAGGAACCTCTGCTACAGATGCAACCAAGCGGGGCATGTTAGGAGGTATTGTCCACAGAATTCTTCCCAGCACACACAGAACCACAGGCCCCTGGACCTGCCCAGGCTGCTGCACACCGCCTGGAGAGAGATGATGTGACTTACCCAAGCGAGGAGAATATTGGAATTCTGCATGAGGCAGACCCTGTGCAAGTTGCCGCTGCAGAAAATCGTTGGCACCATTGACAAGCCATGAAGATTAACGGTCAGGCTGCCCAGGGAATGCGGGACATGGGAGCTACTATTACCCTGATACAGTCCGGGATTATAACCTCGGCAGAGCAGACAGGACGATCTGTGGCTGTGCGGGTGGCAGGGAAAATGTTATGCGAGTCCCGACTGCAAGAGTTCACCTTGATTGAGGTTCAGGGGCCAAAGAAGTGGAAGTATGCGGAACTTACCTGTGGAGGTTTTTTTTGGCAATGAGTTGGGGCGTTTAAGTTCAGCCTTCTCCCTGGAAGCCTGTCCTGTTACCACCCGCCAGCAAGCTTGGGTGGAGGTGCGCTCCCTTGAGGTTGGAACTCAGATGCCTCTACATTTGGGCTGGGGGCAGTACTGACCCAAGTGGGACCTGATGGCGGTGAGCACCCAGTGGCCTACATCAGTCGGAAGCTCCTACCCAGGGAAGTCGGTTAAGCAGTCGTGGAGAAGGAGTGTTTTGTGCTGGCGTGGGCTCTCAAGAAATTCCAACCTTATCTCTACAGACGATCTTTTACAGTGCTCACCGACCACAATCCATTAATCTGGCTTAATCGGGTCTCCGGGTGTAATGGACGTTTGTTACGACAAACTGAACTATAAGACTCTCCCAAACAGCCCCAAGCTGACCCGTAGTGGATCTAGCTGGGTCTGTCGGACTATGGGACGGGGGGGTGCACTGTCATGGACACTGGCTGCAGGGACCTTTTCTGCCCACATTCACCCTGGTATTTGTTATTGCTATATTTCTCTGTTACATTTTTGAGAGAATGTTTTCTTGGATTTGCGTAAAGACTATTCCTATTCCAGTCTGGAGGAGACTGTCTGTCTCCTGTTTAAGGTGATGCATTCATTAGCATGTTAATTATATCATTGTCAGCTAACAGTTGCCAGACGGGAGAGGGGAATAGCCATGAGTCAGCCCTATCTCGTTATCTAACCCATTGTGTGATGTTTTGGGTAAATATTTGGGTTATTGTGTATGTAAGGGACTGACATACTTTTCAAGTGTATATAAAGGCTGTTCCTTTCCAATAAATGGTTCCATGTTTAAGCTGGGTAACTGAGCTGATCTCGCCTGGATTCTTACTTACAACATGTGGCTATAATATTTGGGATCTGGAGGAAGCATTATTACTGATGGAAGCACCCAGTGGAGTACTGTTCGGATGGTTCCGTCACAGTACAGTATGCATGCCTAAATTGTAGGTAGCAGAAAAAATATTTCTTTGGGAGATTGAATTTAATTTTTAATTGGTCAAAAGGAGAGTAAATTCCCCTCTCGCTCGATATCCCCAACTTTTTTATTCCCTTTGGTAGCCAATAGCCCCGGATCCTGTAATTCTTAGAACTGCAAAAAGCAAGGGTTCATCCACAGTGGGGAAGAAGGTGATATACCCATAAAATCCGATAGCATCAATTGCTGGGAAGTGACCCACGCCCTAATGGTAGCCTTCATTGATCCTGTCAATGGGAGGATAGATCTACATCCTCTAAATAGAGCCAAGCGCAGACTTTCGTATGATCCCACAATTGCCGCTTCCAATACTGTAGCTGAATCACTGTCATCTCCCAGAAGCCATTGGCCTGCAAATACTATTTGACCCGCAAGGTAATACTTATGCCAGTCCGGTAAAACAGTTTGCAAACAGTTTTCTGAAGACAAGCAGACTAAGCACATGGATTACTGGAACCATGTCCTGTGGTTTGATGAGACCAAGATAAACTTATTTGGGTCAGATGGTGTTAAGTGTGTGTGGTGAGGAGTACAAAGACAGGTGTGTCGCCTACAGTCAAGCATGGTGGTGGGAGTGTCATGATCTGGAGCTGCATGAGTGCTGCCAGCACTGGGGAGCTACAGTTCATAGAGGGAACCATAAATTCCAACATGTACTGTAACATACTGAAGCAGAGCATGATACCCTCCCTTCAGAGACTGGGCCGCAGGGCAGTATTCCAACATGATAACGACCACAAACACACCTCCAAGACAACCACTGCCTTGCTAAAGAAGCTGAGGGTAAAGGTGATAGACTGGCCAAGCATGTATCCAGACATAAACCCTATTGAGCATCTAAGGGGCATCCTCAAAAGGAAGGTGGAGGAGCGCAAAGTCTCTAACATCCACCAGCTCCGTGAGGTCGTCACGGACGTGTGAAAGAGCACTCCAGTGTCAACCTGTGAAGCTCTGGTGAACTCTATGCACACGAGGGGTTAAGGCAGTGCTGGAAAATAATGGTGGCCACACAAAATATTGACACTTTGGAACCAATTTGGACATTTTAACTTAGGGGTGTACTCACTTTTGTTGCTAGAGGTTTAGACATTAATGGCTGTGTGTTGAGTTACTTTGAGGGGACAGAAAATTTACACTGTTATACAAACTGTACATTCACTACTTTACATTGTAGCAAAGTGTCATTTCTTCAGTGTTGTCACATTAAAAGATATAATAAAATATTTACAAAAACTTTTGTGAGATACTGTATGTTCTTTATACTGTAATATTTCTCGTTAAAGATATCTTTAGAAGATAGAACTATATATTACGTATATGTACTGTATTTATATATATATATATAATTTTTTAGGAGCATATACTGTATTTGTATGACTTAACCCTACGTTCACAACTATGTGTTTTTAGTGCTCTTTGCAGTTTGCATTAACGCACTACAGTCTTTTTAACATGGTTTCCTATGGTATACGTTCACATCTATGATTTTTTCAGCCAATGCATTTTTGGAAAGGGTCAGTGATTTTTTTTCCCCACACAGATTGCGTTTTGCATGTAATAGACTTCAATGGATTGGCACTAAAAATGCAAGTAATGCGTTTTTGATGCATTTTTTTTTTCACTTTAACACACTGTGCATAGCTGGTTGCTATGGAGTGGACTGGGAAGTCGGGTTCCCTGCTGACAACTAAAATGTAAAAAAAAGAATTGGCGGCAAAAAAAAAGAAAAAATGTGGGGACCCCCCCCAAGTCTGTACCAGGCCCTTGAGGCCTGCTATGGATTTGGAAGGGAACCCCAAGCCATAAAAATAAAAAAAATGGAGCGGGGTCCCCCCAAAATCCATACCAGACCCTTATCTGAGCATGCAGCCCAGCAGGTCAGGAAAAGGAGGGGACGAGCGAGCGCCCCCCTCTTGAACCATACCAGGTCACATGCCCTCAACATGGGGGGGTGCTTTGGGGCAAACCACCTTGTCCCCCACAACCCTGGGCTGTGGGGGTCTGTGAGCGGGGAGTTTATCGAAATCTGGGGGCCCCTAGATCCCGACCCCCCCATGTGAATGAGCACCCATTCACCAAAAAAGTGCAAAAGTGAATAAAGGGACAGGGCCACCCATCGAGGTTACCTGGTGGCACTGCCCCCCCCCGTAACATCATTGACCGTTGTATGCTAGGCCACTGATGTCACAGGGAGGTGGTGCCACCAGGTGACGCCGCTGAGTGGCCCTGCCCCTTTATCATTTAAGAAATTTTACACTGAGCAGGCAAACTGCGGGAGCATTCGTCGTGAGCTGAACTTATTTTTTACCACATACTCGCTCACATTTGGGGGGGGGACCTGGGGGCCCCCTTGTTAACCACTTCACCTCCGGAAGGTTTACCCCCCTTCCTGACCAGTGCGATATGGCAATGTGTAACTTTGACAATTGCGCAGTCGTGCGAAGCTGTACCCAAATAAAATGTATGTCCTTTTTTTCACAAAAATAGAACTTTCTTCTGGTGGTATTTGATCACCTCTGTGGTTTTTTTTTTGCGCTAGAAACAAAAAACGACCAATAATTTTGAAAAGGAAACCCCAATATTTTTTATATTCTGCTCTAAGACATGTCCAATAAAAAAAATGTGAAAAAGTGGGATTTGTGTTCATCGACGGAAACAGCGCCTCCTTAATCTTGACCATTGTGTTATATCGCCTTTGCAGGAGTAGGACTAGGCAGAACATAAAACTTGGCTAAGCCCCATGGGCATCCTCAGTCAGTATATAACCCCCTCCCTGCTCTAGGTATTCAGTTTAAAAGCAAGCAGTAATAGAAGTATCAAAGCTCCCTAGAGGGGTGGGTGCTGTGTCCATCGATGAACTCAGAGAAATCCCATTTTCTCCTTAGTTCATCGACGGACACAGCGCCTCCTTAATCTTGACCATTGGGAGGTCCAAAAGCACTGCCAAACTAAAATGAGGGGTGGGGAAAATAACCCAAGGCTAACCAACACAGCCCTAACCAGGACACAGGAGACTTAAAGTGGTTAACTCGTGACAACCACTTTAACCTACAGGTAAGCCTATGGTAAGGCTTACCTGTCGGTGCCCTGCATATCTCCCAAACCTCCACGGTTCAGAATATATGCAGTGTACTAGCTGTGCCGACGTTATTTCGGCACATGCACAGTTAAGAAACGGCCTCCGTGCTGTTTCTTCACTCTGATCTTGCCGTGACTGGTGGCTCCCACACGTGATGTCACGCGACTCCGGCCAGTCACAGAGCTGGAGATCGTGGCCCCCGAAGGAAGAGGGGCTGAAGATGGACGCCGCCAGCACAGGGGACAGCGCTGGACTTCGCAGGCTTCCTTTGCAGGTAAGTGGCACATGCGATGCATAGTAGCCCATTATGCTTCTACTTTACAGGGGAATATAGAGGAAGTTAAAACCCCATCTGGGTTTACTTCCTCTTTACAGGGTCACAGGAGCCCCATCTGTAAAATAAAAATTTGAAAGAAAAAACACCCCTCAAGAGGGAATAGCCCCTCTTAAACAGCAGCCTGCAAAACTTTGCGGCCAAAAGAAGCATCCGCAGATGCCAAAATATCTACTTTGTAGAATTTGGTGAAAGTACCAAGTGACCGCCTTGCTTAACGTCTACAGACGTCCGTAAGTGGTGATATCCGCCGGCGATTCTCTGCGCCATAAGAATGATTATAGAGGCAGTTCAGCGGCTTGATCGTTGTTATCGACAGCGGGAGGGGACGTCCCCTCCGGTGCTTCTCCCAGGCCGCCCGTGCCATCGGCGGGCCGGAGAACAGATCCGTCGCCGGCGGAAGCTGAGCGTAGAGATGACTGATGACCAGATGGCCACCAGTCATCTCTATGTGCCTCGGACGCCCGGGTGTGACGTATGACGTCATGTCCGGGTCATGTGATGTAAACAATGCCCGGGGACTCGGCTGAAAAGACCGAGATCGCAGTTTTTTTGTGATCTCGGTCTTTCCAGCCTAGAGGAGAGATGTGGGGTCTTACTGACCCCATATCTCCCCATAAAGAGGACCTGTCACGCAATATTCCTATTATAGGGGATGTTTACATTCCTTGTAATAGCAATAAAAGTGATCAAAAAAAAAATTAAAGAGAAAGTAAAAAAAAAAAAAAAAAAAAAGGTAAAATAAATAATAATAATAGAAAAAAAATTGAAAGTGCCCCGTCCCCACGAGCTCGCACACAGAAGCGAACGCACACGTAAGTCCCGCCCGCATATGTAAACGTTGTTCAAATCACACATGTAAGGTATCGCCACGTGCGTTAGAGCGATAGCAATAATTCTTGCCAAAGACCTCCTCTGTAACTCTAAAAAATGCAACCAGTAAAAATTTTTAAAGCATTGCCTATGGAGATTTTTAAGTACCAAAGTTTGGAGCCATTTCCTGAGTGAGCGCAATTTTAAAGCGTGACATGTTGGGTATCTATTTACTCGGCGTAACATCATCTTTCACAATATACAAAAAAATTGGGCTAACTTTACTGTTCTGTTTTTTTTTTAATTCATGAAACTTTTTTTTCCAAAAAAAAGTGTTTAAAAAATTGCTGCGCAAATACCGCATGACATAAAAAGTTGCAATGACCGCCATTTTATTCCCTAAGATCTCTACTAAAATATATATATAATGTTTGGGGGTTCTGAGTAATTTTCTAGCAAAAAAATGATGATTATTACATGTAGGAGAGACATGTCAGAATTGGACTGGTGAGGAAGTGGTTAATTGTGATATTGACGCTTGATGACGGAAGTCCCAAGAGGTACTAAGTGCCCGAGTAGAATGCGCCGTGACAGGGAAAAGAGGAACCCGACCTTTAATAGAATAAGCACGAGTCACCATCTGTCTGATCCATCTGGTATGGAAAGAAAATTCCTTGGGATGAGCCAGCTTGGGACACAAAGAAGGCAACACAATGTCCTCATTCAAATGGAAATCCGAGACCACTTTAGGTAGGAACGATGGACTTGAACGAAGAACCACCTTGTCTCTGTGGACCACGAAATAGAGAGTACGACAGGATAATGCTGCCAACTCCGACACCCTACGGGCAGATGTAGTAGCCACCAAGAATGCCACCTTCTGGGACAACGTAGGTAAGGGAATCTCCCGAATATTCTCGAATGGAGGTTTCTGGAGAACTGAAAGTACTAAGTTCAAATGCCATGGCGGTAAAAGAGACCTTACAGATGGAGCCATGTGTCAGACTCCTTGAATGAAGGTATGAACTAAAGAGTGCATGGCTAGGGGTCGCTGAAAGAAGATTGCTAAAGCAGACACCTGGCCCTTGATGGTACTCAAGGCCAACTTCTGCTCAATGCCCCGCTGAAGAAAGGATTTAATACGAGCTATAGAAATGGAGCGAGGAGAAGCGCCCATCAACTCACACCAAGAAATGTATTTTTTCCACATACAATGGTATATCTTGCTAGAAGTCGACTTCCTCACCTTCAACACAGTAGAGATCACTGATCCAGACAAACCTCTTTTCCTCAGTACCTAGCTTTCAATAGCCAAGCCATCAAAAACAGTGACTGTAAATCAGGATGGAAGCTTAGCCCTTGGGAAAACTGGTCCTCTTGATAAGGTAGCCCCCAAGGGACGTTTACGGCCACCAGAATGACCAGAAGACTTCTGCCCTCGATCCTTTACAGGCACCAAGGTAGAAGAGGAAGGTGTTGGCCCAACAGTGGCCCTAAGATGACGGTGGCGTATACCAGAGGAACCTGAGACATTGCCATGAATCTCGGTAACTTCCTGTTGAACTGAACCTGCTGAAGGAGCTGAAGTTTGAGTAGAAAGAAGACTACCCTGGTCAGCATTAAATCCTGAGTTAGACCCAGGTGTTTCAATCTCCTGGACAGAGATAGAGGGGGCTTCAGGTAGTTCAGACATCACCTGAACCTTTGCAGGAATTATACCCGCACAAGGAGACTCAAGGCCTCCTGCAGCGGACAAACTCCCTTCTTTGGAACCCCCAAAAAGCTCAATTCGTGGAACACCTCGACGCTCACGAAGGAGGTCCACAAAGTTGGAAACCAACAAAGATGTCGCCCACCCCAGTTATGGGTGAGGGCAGACCTTCTTGCTGAAGGGGTCTTGTTTACGGGACTGGAGAATCCAGCTCTAGGCTTAACAGACCAAGATTGCTTGAAACCTCACGAGGAAGACTTTAGAGATCTGTTTCCCTTGTCTGCAGTCCCGGGGGCCCGAAATAATTTCTTATGGGATGAGAAAGAAAGCCCATGTTTATGAGGCCCCCTTCTCTTTCTTAGACTGTGGCAGGAAGGTACTCTTCCACGGTTTGACACCCTTAATGATGCCATCCAGGGTAGCCCCAAACAGGCAATCGCCTTGAAAGGGCAGATACATCAGAGATTTCTTAGAGGCTTGGTCTGCAGACCAGTTCTTAAGCCACGGCACACGTCTAATGATTACTGCTGAAACTGAAAGTTTGGACAGTAGTGGAATAGCAACCAAAGGTGCAGCTCATGGACCAACTGGTCTGCCAGATCAACATAAGCAGTGGGATCCTGCTCATTCCCCAGACCTTGGCACAAAAGCTTGGCCCATTCAGTCAGTGTCTGAGACACCAGGGCCGAGGCCAAGATCGGCCACATTTCCGAACCTGCCACAGTGAACATGCTGTGCGCCACAAACTCCGCTTTCCTATCGGCCGGGTCTTTAAAGGACGGTGAATACTCTACTGGAATCATAGTTGCTTTATTCAACCTGGAAACAGGAGGGTTCACCACTGGTGGACTGGTACACTTTTTTACAAGTGATTCCTCAAAGGGGTAATGTACTGCAAAGAGTTTAGGGACCATAAAAGGTTGCTTTGGTTGCCCCCACTCCTTATAGACAAACTTGTGAAAATAGGGAAGGTAAGGGAACACCTTAGCTGCATGAGGTGCCTTGTGTGTGCCAAAAGGGATAGCCAACTCAGTGGCCACATTCTCCATTTTTTAAGTCTCAAGCACTGCCGTAACAAGTGTCTCCACCAGCGGTTTTTCTTTTGCTTCTGCGACCATGGAGGAATCTATGTCACTATCGGACAGAAGCTTTTATTGTCATTTCAACCATATATAGCTGATTCAGTACATAGTGTACATGAAACAACGTTCCTCCAGAACCCAGGTGCTACATACAACATCCTAAACAACAGTCACAGAGACAGACAGAAACACAGAACCAGTAGAAAGGTCCTCACCACATAAAGTACATGTGTGCAACTGGTGCAAACAGTGCAGAAAGACACACAAGACAGTGCAGGACAGCACAGGACAGTGTGGAACAATACACAATACATTAGGAGCTGGGGCTCAGAGGGGCCAGGCGCCCCCATAAGAGGATCAGTGGGGGAGATGCGACCCTGAGGCTCCATGGATAAGGGAGCCCCTGCAGAAAAAAAAGGAGTTTTTGGCACTGCTATGGACCTCCACCTACTAAGGTGCTTGCTGGTAAACAGACGGGACCCCAGGGACTCACCACACCAGACTGAAGAACGCTGGATCGGTGCACTCAGCATGCCATGTGTCCTAAGATGTATCCCAGGAGGAAGAAGATGAGCCAAGAAGCTCTGTAGATTACGTGACCCACTCGGCCTGTCTCTGCACAGCTCTATTTGTCTCCAACATCGTACCAGACTAAGGGAAAATGGCCACCGAATGTTGCCAAATGCTGGCACATCGTTCCCAGCACAGAAGCCTCCGCTGCTTCATATACATTGGGACCCCCCTCCAGGTACTGTACCCATACTGGCAAACTAGCCCCCCAGGGAACCCCCTTAGAGAGGGGTTGAGAGAAAACCTGCACTGGGGCCCCCATGGCTCCAGGCACTTCAGCCCCACCTAGCAAGGCAGTATACATATCAGCACGAGTCCCGAATTACAGTCAAATAAAATCTCCTGCGCTCAAGGAGTAATGTGATGACAGTAGAAGTAACCGTGGTTCCCAAATAGTGCACAGGCCTTGCTGCCCTCCAAGGGTCAGGGGACATCCAATGGAAACACTGTAAAAGAGAAAAGAGGGCGCACCAGCCTGGCACATTACCCAAGTATATTTATTCAAATTAAAAGGAGGAAAACATACAAACACGTGAATGTAAAAAAGCATGTCAAGGTCCGTAAAGGACAAACAGCAACCAGGTCACCAGGACTGGTCCAGCACATTGAAGTACCCTCTAGACGGCTGACACATTTCAAGGGGGGGGGGGAGATCCCCTCTTCCTCACAGGGCTCTGAGGAAGAGGGGATCTCCCATCAAAATGCATCAGCCATCTACAAGGTCCTTCGGTGTGCTGGAGACAGTCCTAATGACCTGGTTGCTGTTTGTCCATTACGGACCTTGACGTGCTTTTTACATTCACTTGTTTGTGAGTGTGCTTTCTTCCTTTTAATTTTAATAAATATACTTGGGTAATGCGCCAGGTTGGTGCACCCTCTTTTCTTTTTTACAGAGCACATGAGTTCCCCTCCCCCACCCCAGGGAACAATCATAGAGGGGGGATGTGGAGGGGAGATGGGGGGTAATCCAGCTTAACTGAGGGATGGGAGGAGGGATCCTGCAGGCAGGTCCGACCATCCCTGGAGAGTACCCGCGTCCACCCCACCCCGTATACAGGAGGGGAGGTGGACTGTACTTACCCTTCCACAGCTGTGGGTATCGCTCCAGACAGGACTCTTGCCACTGAAGCGGGGGGCTGTCAACCAGGGGGACGCTGCGACTTGGACCAGAGCCCAGTCGTATGTGACCCTGCAAGACATTTTACTCGCGGGCCAGCCTCCGTCCGTTGAGGATATGTCGCGGCTGACCTAGCGGGTAGCTGCAGTCTGTACAAGCTCGCTGGCTGGACTCAGGAGACCACTGGATCTAGATTATCCAGCCCGTCACCCAGCCCGGCTCAGCTGGTTACCCTTAAGCAACATCCTAATTATTCCCAGAGAAAGAACTAGCAGACCACTTAGAAAAATTCAATAGGGATGTACTAATTGCTAAAGAAAAGAAATTCCATAGAGATCTCAATGCATTTAGAGAAAGTAGGGCTTATAGCTGGAAATCAACTCTTCCGAGAGCAAAACCGGGGTACAACAGGCAGGGCAAAATGAATGATGATTCTGATGCTTCGTCTGTCTCATCTGTCTCCTTTTCCTCCAAAGGTCCCTCAAAAAAGTTCAAACAGTCACATAAAGCCAAAAGAGAGTCCAGAAGTGGAGACTCTCAAGAAAAAACGCATCACGGAATCCACTAATTCTGCACCGTCACAAATTATTTCACAAGTGGTGTCAGGTAACACCATGACAGGTGGTGGCGATCTTTCCTGTTTTTCTCCTTTAAACACGCACACCTTATACAATATGATTACGACTCAGGACTCCAAATCCACTCCTCTTGCCAAAACCAATGCAGGTGAGGTGGATTTTTTAGATGCAGCAACACATTCAACCCACACTCACCTCACCATGTACTCTTAACACAATCTGATTCACCTACCAAAAATATCACCGTTGTGAACCTGGCGGATTATGTACTTACAGATATTGAAAGGGTTGTTTTGAGTAAGGGTTTGAGTTTTTGTCCCAGTGCCAACCTTAACAAATTTGAAGTCATCAAGGATCTCCAGTTATTCGCTAGGAAATTATTATTGAAACAACTATACTTTACAAATAAATCAAAAAAACAAGAAACCAATACCCAAGAACTAGAGGCAATTGATGCTATATTGGCATTGATGGACGAAAACGAACCCACAGATCTAATTGCTCGAGAAGTTTCTCTAACTCTATAAGAGCAATTCGATCACACAGACTCTAAAAGACAAACTTCCCTTCCACTAAAAAAGAAATCGGATAGATTCCCAG
Organism: Glandirana rugosa; assembly: GCA_018402905.1. Taxonomy (NCBI): domain Eukaryota; kingdom Metazoa; phylum Chordata; class Amphibia; order Anura; family Ranidae; genus Glandirana; species Glandirana rugosa. The sequence continues at coordinate 116,370 of BLSH010348385.1, forward strand.
CTCTCAATATCAATCCTAACGTACTAGCATTCATTAACCACTTCAGCCCCGGAAGGATTTGCCCCCTTCCTGACCAGAGCCCTTTTTGCGATTCGGCCCTGCGTCACTTTAACTGAAAATTGCGCGGTCGTGCGACGTTGTACCCAAACAAAATTTGCGTCCTTTTTTTTCCCACAAATAGAGCTTTCTTTTGGTGGTATTTGATCACCGCTGCGTCATTTCTGATCGCTGCTATAAACAAAAGAAGAGCGACAATTTTGCAAAAAAACCCAAATTTCTTACTTTTTGCTAAAATACAAAAAATATAAAAAAACATTTTTTTCATCGGTTTTGGCCGATTTATATTCTTCCTCATATTTGTGATAAAAAAAATCGCAATCGGCGTTTATTGATTGGTTTGCGCAAAAGTTGCCGCGTTTACGGATGATGAGAATTCATTTCTGGGGTTTTTATTTTTATTTTTACTAGTAATGGCGGCGATCTGCGATTTTTAGCGGTACTGCGGTATAGCAGTGGCCATGTCGGACCATTTTGACACTTTTTTGGGACCATTGGCATTTATACAGCGATCAGTGCTATAAAAATGCACTGATTACTGTGTAAATGCCATTGGCAGTGAAGGGGTTAACTTGCAGGGGGCGCTCTAAGGGTTACTGTGTTCCCTGGGCGTGTTCTAACTGTATGTGGGCTGCCCTGACTGGGGAAGGGAAGTGATCACAGCTTCCATGTAGAGGAAGGCTGTGATCACAGCCCTTCCCCCCTCACAGAACGGAGGTCTGTGTTTACTTACACGGACCTCCGTTCTTTCACTCCGGGGGGGGCATTGCGGGTAGCCGGTGGAGATCGACTCCGCCGCACCCGCTCCCTGGCCCTTCCCGGACACAGTGAGCGCGCGGTTTGCGCAGGAGAGCCACCTTGCGGTTGACAGTCGGGCAAGTGGTTAAATTTACTAGTGCTGAAATCAAGGCCCTAAAAACCAAAAACACGATCCATGATAATATCTCACACACGGAACGTAACGCATTGAAATCACTGGCAGACAATCCACAGATTATAATTAAACCTTCAGACAAAGATGGGAATGTGGTTGTGCTAAATAACCAGCAATATGTTGATATGTGTATGGCAATTCTAAATGATCCCAGCTGGTATCGTAAGATCCCAGCCTCCAAAGTGGATAGTTTCCAAAAACAATTCCATTTACTTACTAATTCTGCCTACGCATCAGGTGTGATATTCAAGAACGAATGGGAGTTCATCAGAACACCATGGCCTCATAAGGCTATGTTCTATTCTCTCCCAAAACTGCACAAAAGTTTAAGCCATCCTACGGGATGACCGATCATCTCGGGTAACGGATCATTAACAGAAAATCTAAGCAAATGGATAGATCATTTTCTGCATCCTTATGTAAAAAATATCCCAGCTTCATCCTGGACACAATGCACCTACTACAGAATCTAGACGGACTGTCCATCCCCCCCACATCATCATTGGTAACGATAGACGTGGAGGCGCTGTACAGTTCGATTCAGCATGCCAAGGGATTGGCATGTATACAACATATTCTAATCCAAAATAGTCGCTTTGAGCGCAAACAAATTAACTTTGTCCTGGAGGCCCTGGACTTTGTATTGAACCAAATTTTTTTCACATTTAACGGCTCACACTTCCTCCAGGTGCAGGGCGTAGCAATGGGGACTTGTGCCCCATCCTACGCCAAACTGTACCTGGGGGAGTGGGAACGGACGCTTTCGCAGTTAGATGAGATGATCCTCTTTATGAGCAAAGTGATCGTGTGGTATCGCTATAGTAACAAAATTCTGTTGGTGTGGGATGGACCTCCAGAAACATTGGATGCGTTCCTGCAGGCCTTGAATAAAAACTCTTAATTTGAGTTTTACGATGTGTCATGATTCTAACAAGGTCACATTTTTGGATGTTTGCATAGAGAAGGGGGAAGATGGCTCCCTCACAACTGGACTTTATCGAAAACCCACAGCAGGGAATTCCCTGCTACATGCACATAGCTTTCATCCAAAACCGTTACTCCACTCCATACCGTACAGTCAATATCTCAGAGTACGTAGGGATTGTACTAGTGGTGACATTTTTAAAAAAGAAGCAGATGCCCTGAGAGAGAGGCTAAAAGCCTGTGGATACTCAAGACACGTGCATGAAGAAAGCTTTCGGTAAAGCGTGTATGAAGAGCAGACACAAACTACTTTATAAACCTAATTGTAGTTCTCAAAAAGACAACCCTCTACGTATCATAATGGGATACTCTAAACAGCATCACAATGTACGTAAGAATGTTAAAAAATACTGGCACATCTTACACATGGACCCAATTGTGGGACCACACATAGAAACCTAGAAAAGTGACGGCAGAAAAAGGCTGAGTAGTCCATCGAGTCTGCCCCTTTTTATTTTTTTTTTCACATTAACCTTGTTGTCTGACTATATATTTATGTTTATCCCAAGCATGTTTGAAGCCATTTACTGTTGACTGTCTCACAACCTTTGTTGGTAGTTTATTCCAATCATCAACCACCCTTTCAGTAAAATAATACTTTCAAAGATTAGTTTTGAACTTCCCTCCAGTTAGTTCGAGGTCATGTCCCTGTGTTCTTGATTTTGGTTTCATATTGAAAAGACAGCCCTCCTGAACCTTATTCACCCCCTTGATGTATTTAAATGTTTCAATCATGTCTCCCATCTCCTTTCTTTCCTCCAGACTGTACATATTAAGCTCCTGAAGTCACTCTTGATATGTTTTATCCCCCAGACCTTTCAACATTTTTGTTACCCGTCTCTGAACTCGTTCTATCTTATCAATATCTTTTTGTAAGTGAGGTCTCCAGAACTGGACACAGTATTCTAAGTGAGGTCTCACTAAAGATCTATATAGAGGAATCAGAACCTCCTTCCTCCTGCTGGTGATCCCTCTACTGATATATCCCAGAATTCTATTTGCTTTTCCCACTGCCTGGTCACACTGTTTGCTCATTTTGCAATCATCTGAAATAAGCACCCCCAAATCTCACACGTCCCGAATGTCCCAGCATTCACATTCAGAAGAACGAGATCTCTCCGAGATACTCTGACTTCGAGCGAATTGAGGTTGGGAGGCAAAAAGGACCCATGTAAACGCTTCGACACTTTTAAATGTGGGGGATGTAATTTCTGCCAATATGTGAATGTACACCCCACTACACTACCCAACAGAGAAACATATAGACCCCGACATTACGCAAACTGTGGTACAAAGGGGGTAGTTTACCTTCGCCTCTGCGAATGTTCGGGTTTCTATGTAGGGAAAACGATCAATGAATTCCAGACAAGAGCATATCGACATCTCATGTCAATGAAAAAAATGGGACAGCGAGCTCCCACTTGGGAGACATGTAATTCAACATCATGGACTTCTCCCCAAGGTGTCCTTTCTGATTTTAGACAGGATACAAATGGGTATGAGAGGAGGAAATTTTAATAAAATTCTGCTTCAGCATGAACAGAAATGGATTTTTTGCCTCAATGCTACCATATACCCAGGAATTAATGAAGCAATATCTTATAAGCCCTTTTTGGAGGGCTTTGCATCAGGGGGTCCGGAATTGGACTAGCATCAAACACAGAGTACTGAGATTGCAGACTATGTTTAGTTTCCTCTTTCCAATATAACTAAATTAATTCAGAAACAACTTAATTTGCCTCCACATTTATGAGATTAAGGACTCGTAGGATCAAGGATCAGGTGCTAATTGGTGTTTGTTAGACTCTATATTCCATCTTTTTTGGGTTTATTCGTTCATCGTCATATGCTTTATATTTATGTGTCTTTACTACACACAGGAAACCCTACATGGGGCTGTCACGTGAATATATGTGACTGGGTATTTGTGGGGTTTCCCCCCCCCCCGTCATTCTGTATGAAAATGTACTTTTCCCATTAATCAAACCATACGGGCAGATTTGAGCCAAGGTATTCAAAAACTTGATTCTATGGTTCTGACATGGTCCACTGAGAACAGCCTATATACCAGACTCAACATATTACTTGATAATTACTCTTGGACATATAGCAACCATGTACATCTTTATCGTCCAATAGACCTTTCATTCTGGTCCACCTCTTGTCTCTTTTCCCTCTTGTATTTTTATAAATGGGACTTATAAATGAGATTACATAAAGGGGACTTTTTTTTAACAACCCTCACCCATATACTCAACCTCCTGTTTTGTCCACTTTGTGTTTTCCTAAAAAATGTAAAAATGTTTCTAGTTTTTTCCTTTCCCTCTGAGCTCTCTGCAAACCCAGTTAGTGAATTTCAGCAATACCACACCTCACCACTTGATGGAATGCGGTATTGGTGCCATGTGTGTGGGTTTAAATACATTCATATGTGAGTACTGCAATACCATATTTTCACCACTTGGTACAGCACCCAGTTGTCCTATTGGATCCTAGACAACAAAACTGTCTGTGATCCCTTTTTTTTTTTTATTGTTATAAGCTGCATCACTTCCGCCGTGACCCATGACGCACTTCCGGTCGGCACGCTGTATTCACCACGTCATTACCAGGAAGCCTTTGTTTCACTGGATACATGAGGGGACGCTTTTTTGACGTTCCCCTGCTAACTGGCTTTGTAACTCAGGCCACATTGGGTGTTCTCGTTAGCAATCACCTGGGCTAGAGGCGTATGCATCCCTGACCATACATGTGACTTATCCCAACCAATCATTGGGCTTTACACCCAGCTGCAATGATTCAATCATTCAAGCAATGATACTATTTATTCTGCCCCCAGTAATCAGGTAAGACTAGGGCATTTTTCTGTGCAGAGTGACCTTGAGCGAGCAGGTGATAAACTTCAGGTAAACCAATATTCTGCAATATGGGTTCTGGGATACTATGTATAGACTACATTTTTTACCTATTGGGCTCTTGTTTATAGCTCTGATTTTCGTGCCCCTTTTTTCTTGCATATTTTGCAGACCCATGGCGATATGCTCACTTTTGTGAGTCTGGGTTCCTTGAGCAGTCCCTGATTAGACTTTTGTCAGCAGGCTTCAATGGGCTCTTTGGGACCTATTGTTTCTGTTTGACTTTATGCAACCTTTTTAACATATGGTTAAGTGCTGGAACCATTATGTTTGTTATTTTCTACACATTTGACTGACTTTTGCCACTTTCCAGTCTACTCACACTGGGTTATCATTATTTTTTTATTTTTATTTTATAGTACAAATTTATGTGCCATTCATAAGCGCTCACCCTCGCTCTCCCTGGTGCCTCCAGTGATTTCCCTCCTAAGCCTTACTTTCATTGCTGTGGTAGGAACCACTTTACTTTAGTTTGGTAAAACTACCCTGTATATCTTCAACTGTCATCTTTAGATTAATTTACTTACACACATATCTTTGCATATCAGACGTCTGTGACCAAACATCCAACACTTACCTGACCGTCTGATAACTGGTATGTCTTTTGATCTTTCGCATTTTTGTATTCATTATTTCTTATGGAGCTATTACTTCTAGAGTGCTAATCCATACCTTTCGCTACTTTGTAATTTAGGACTATTTTATCCCTGTACTCCTTGGCATTTACCATTGGGTGCTCTTTTGTGAAACAGCTCCTACACACTTAGACCTTTTGTTGTTTACACCATCATATTTTTCCTGTTTCATGTTCTCGGTGGACCAAGGCAGGACAAAGCTATCTAAATTCATGTGCCCTCCTGATTGATACCTCATGTAGATGGTCAGTATAGACACATAAAACTGATTGATGTATATTGATTACAGTCATTATATTTTGAAAGTATCCCTTATGTTGTGTTTTCTTGTTTTTCTGTACCATATATAGAGTATTTTAATGTGACCACTTACCCCTGAAGAAGAACTTTCGAAACCCGTTGGGCTTTGTCTGCCACCTAGTGGGCAATGCAAGTGGTCTAAGTGTACTTGTATTTTAATTGTTTGTCACCAACATTATTTCTTTCACTGATCCACGTGTTTTGTATGTTACCCCTTTCATGTCAGTTTTTCCTTTATTTTATGTTTACTGTGTACCCCTTGATGGCTGACCTTCCATCGAGGTCATGTTTTTTTTTAAATGTATAAATAAACTTTTTCTATTTTACTTTACTATTTTAGTCTTTTGCTCTTTGAAGAGTTGGTGCCCTATAAAGTCCCATTGGGGGGGTTCTTTCTACTTCATATATCTATATTAGGGATGTGGGTAACTCTTTGATATCTCAAACTCAGAATGCAGCACTAATTAAATCACGGCAGTTGATTGTAGATCTCTCACGAGATGCATGGAAGGAAGGAAAAATAGAAAATTGTTAGGACCAAAAAGATCCCAGCAAGGAGCTAGGTCCTTAACTCCTGACTAGACAGAACAAACTGCATACCTAGAGCAGGGAGGGGGTTATATACTGACTGAGGAGGGTCCATGGGGCATAGCCAAGTTTTATGTTCTGCCTAGTCCTATTCCTGCAGAGGCGATATAACCCAATGGTCAAGATTAAGGAGGCACTGTGTCCATGAACGAAGGAGAAATCTAATTTTTTCAACAATCTAGGCCAATAGTATTCTGCTACGTATTTTTGGTAAAAAAAAAAAAAAAAAAGTCTATAATGATTGGTTTGTGCAAAAGTTACAGTGTATACAAACTATGGGATATTTTTATTTATTTATTTTTTATTACTAGTAATGGTGGTGATCAGCGACTTATAGTGGGAATGCAATATTGCGTCGGACAAATCCGACAACTGACACTTTTTTGGGAACCGGTGACACTCTAATTGAGTGGTCTGTGCTAAAAATATGCACTATGTCACTCTACTGACACTGGTAGGGAAGGGGTTAACATCAGGGGAGATCAAAAGGTTAAATTTGCCTAGCTAATGTTTCAATGTAGTGGGGGAGGTGCTTTTACTACTGGAAGACATGGATCGGTGTTTCTGCTTCACAGAAACACAGGATCCATGTCTTCTGTACTCACGGAATGACAATCTGCCTTGTTTACATACACTGACAGAATGCCAGTCTGCCTAAGGAAGGATCGGCGGGTCCCGGCGGAGATCGGGTCCACAGGATCGCCGTTCAGCTCCCGAGGTGTCAAAATCACCGCGGGAGAGGGGCGGCGAGCATGCGCGCCCAAAACCCAGAAATGCAGAGTCACGTATAAATACGTGATTCTGCACAGAGTGGCCATCCTGTAGCAGTAAATCTGCTATGGGGCAGTCGGGAAGTGGATAAAGGGTGTTTCCAGATTCTGATAAGCCCTCCGTCCGCAGACCCCCACAACCACGGGCGCATGTGGCCTGGTATTGTTCAGGAGGGGGGGGCACTCTCTCATCCCCTCCCTTTCCTGACCTGCTGGGCTGCATGCTCGGATAAGGGTCTGGTATGGATTTTGTAGGGGACCCCACGCCGTTTGTTTCCCGATTTTTTTTTTTTTTTTTTTTTTTATGCCAGCAATTATTTTTTTTAAATTTAGGTGTCTCTATGTATTGAGATATTTAACACCTGTTTGTCACACTGTTCCCAGAGTCAAAGGGCGCAGTTCCAGGGGCCACCAGAGGGTGTCTCCCAGCAGCTGGGCTGGCCGAGTAATTAGGCAGCACTGGACATGGGCTGCTGGAAGGCATATAATCCCACCCTTGACTGAAGTTCAATGCTTCAGGCTGGGATCACACTATGTTTGGCCGTGGGGCACAAGTAGGGGTCCGTGCATCCCTGTTCACTTCAGATCCAAATTAGGTCTAAATTTTTGCCTGAAAACGGTACCAAAGACGCACAGGACCCTTCTGCTGTGCGCTCTGCGGCCGCCTGGGAGATGTGTGAACCAGCTCCATTGAGAGCTGGTCACACTCTCGCATCAGTGTGAACCCAGCCTTAGTGTTCTTCCTGTAAGGCGTGTCTTTGCTTGATCTTGATCCTTGTTCCTGTACCTGATCCTGAGACCTGCTCCCAGCTACACTTTTTTTCATGTCTCTGTCCTGACCTTGCCCTGCTCATGTGTGCTCCCTCCATTTGTCATTTAGGTCATTTGGATTGTTGCACTTCCATGTTTGTGTCACTTTATATTGTTTATGGTTTACTGGTGTTTGGTATTGTATTATTTGTATTAATAAACTTAATTTAACTTCCTTCAGCCTCAGTCCCAGTTCACACTTGTGTGATGCAGGAACCAGCGCGATTCCTGTGCGGGTTCACGCATCACATCTCACTTGCAGGCAGTCAACACTGCTCTATGCAAACTGCTGTGGGTGTCAATGTAAAGTTAATGACACCCCCAAATTGGCTTGCAGATCGCAGTGCGAACTGTAAAATCGGACAGGAATTGGAACCAATTCCAGAGCTAACCAAAAAAACTGATTTTATTAAGACCTTACCGTAAAATACTTTTCTCTGAGTTCACTGACAGACGCATCCCTTCATTGACAAGTGGGGTTTATCACATCTTACCAGCAGTAGACTAGGCAAACAGAAAAAAGCAAGCTGACCCCTCCCAGGGGGCCGTCCTCACTCCAGCATATAACCCCCCTGCTCTGTATAGCATATCAGTTCGTAACAAGCTGTACAAACAGAACACAGAGGGGTGGGTGCTGCGTCTGTCAGTGAACTCAGAGAAAAGGATTTTACGGTAAGTTCTTAATAAAATCCCTTTTTCTCTTACGTTTACTGACAGATGCAGCCCTTCATTGACAAGTGGGGATGTCCCAAAGCAGTGTCATTCAAGAAACAACAACTACTGTACCCAACAGAATCCTCTCAGCCTACACCGCCACCTGTAAAACTATACGGCCAAAAGCAGCATCCGCAGATGCTGACACATCAACTTTATAAAACTTAGCAAAAGTGTGCACCGAGGCCCAAGTAGCCGCCTTGCACACCTGAGACACCGAAGCTTGGTATCTGAAAGCCCAGGAAGTACTAACTGCCCTGCTGCAAAAAAGCCAGCACCCGGGACACAACATAATAGCGGGGGTTCCAACCCCCCGCCTCACACCAGGCAATATAGGCCTTCCAGGTGCGATGATAAATCTTGCGCGACGTACATTTGCGTGCCTTAAGCATGGTAGGGATCACGGAGTCCGAGACACCCCTATCCCTCAGCACCTGTGACTCAATAGCCAAGCCGTCAAAGCCAGCGAGGGTAAAGCAGGGTGCAGGATGGGTCCCTGTGACAGCAGATCTTCTCGCAGCGGCAGACGCCAGGGAACATCTGTCACCATCCACACCACGTCGGCGTACCAAGGGCACCGAGGCCAATCTGGAGCAACCAGGATTGTCGGGATTCCATCCGCTTCTACCCTGCGCAGTAGCCGTGGTAGAAGCTTGATGGGAGGGAAGGCGTACAGGAGCCGATACCAACCCCAAGGCGCTACCAACGCGTCCGTGGTGGCCGCCAATGGGTCCCTTGTTCTGCACCTTGTGATTGAACCTGGACGCCGTAAGGTCCACGTCTGGCGTGCCCCACTTGTGGCAAATCTGGCGGAACACCTCTGGATGTAGGGACCATTCCCCCTGATCCAGCGTCTGGCGACTGAGAAAGTCCGCCTGCCAATTTTCTACGCCCGGAATGTAAATGGCGGAGATTGCCGGCACATGAAGTTCTGCCCAACGCAGAATGAGGGCCGCTTCCGCAGCCCCTGCCAAGCTCCTCGTCCCACCCTGTTGGTTCACGTACGCCACAGTCGTGGCGTTGTCCGACTGGACGCGAAACCGGGAGGCCGCGCAACCTGCAAACCCCAGAAGTCGGCCCCCCACCCGAGAATCGGGTGGGGGCAACCCATCATGCGGAGGAGGACTTATCCTCCGCCGTTTCTCTCTTGCGCTGTCAGGGCCGTTTACCGGATCCCGAGGCAGACTTGCCGAGCCTCGAGCCCCTGCCCGCCGCACCGGGCGCACGAAAAAACCTCTTCTGACCCGAAGAAGCAGGACCCTGCTTACGGCGGAACTCCTGCCGCCTGGGCTCCGGGAGGAAAGTACTCTTCCCTCCGGTGAAATCCTTAATGATTTCATCCAACTGTGCCCCAAAGAGCTGCCCACCTGAAAGGGAAGATCCGTGAGGCCCTTCTTAGATGCGTGGTCACCCGACCAACAGCGTAACCACAGCACCCGTCTAATAATGACTGCGAAAACAGACATCTTAGACAGCATGGGAAGCAAGTCCAAAGCTGTGTCACACAGGTACCAAAGACCCTGTATCAGATGGTCTGCTCGCTGTGACGCCTCAAGCGAACTCCCGCAGCTCAACTCATTGTGCAACTCAGTCACACACTCGGTAAGGTGTTGCGCCACCATGGCCGACACCAGGGCCGATCTCATGGCCGACGCCGCCAACAAGAACAGTGCCTTGGATACCGCCTCCGTCCGCCTATCGGCCGGATTCTTAAAAGAGGGAGACCCCTCCAAGGGGATGGTCGTTGCCTTATTCAGGCGAGCCACCAGAGGGTCTACTGCGGGGGATGCCCACTTCTTCACAGAACTATCCTCAAAGGGAAAGCGTACAGCGAAACATTTGGGCAAAACAAAGGAATTCTGTGTACGCTGCCATTCCTTCTAGACCAGCTGGTCAAAGAATTGTTCATAGGGATAAGCCCTAGGGGACCTATATGGCTTAAAAGAGCCAGAAACATATGCAGACTCCTGCGACTTCCCGGCTTGGTCCAGTCGCAGGGACGTACGGATATTGGCGATCAGGGTGGCCACCAGCGCCCGCTCGCGCGCTACCGAGGCCCCCTGCTCTTCCTCGCCACCCGAGGGTTCCCGTTCACCATCTGAGAGCTCCACGGGGTCCCCGTGACCACCGGGCCCTTTCTGGTTCAGAATCCTCCCCCGAGGAAGGAGGGGGGGTGGACGCTTTTTAGACACCCCCTTAGCACTACACGGCACCTCCTGGGGAAAAAATTCCCCCAATAGGGATCTTAGCTGATCCAGGGGAACTACAGGCCCCAGCGCAGGTTGCGCTTCAACCGACTCCTCGGAAGGACCTGCAGGTTCAGCCGCCATTGCGCCACCGGACACTGACAGGCCAAAAAGGCCCCGACACCCCCAAAATGCAGCCCTACAGATCAACCGGGAGACACCCAGGAGGATCGCACCCACCGCTACCAGCACCCCAGGGAGAGCCCAGCTATACTTGCTGTCAGTGATTGCCCTTTAAGCGCTGCGTCCCAGTAGGAGTGCCTGCCGCCAGTCAAGGAGCCTGCGCCGCCATGTGCCATCCACGCTGTCCCAGAGTGAAAGAGGAAGAAGCGGCGTCAGCACGTTTTCATCCACAGGCACATCAAACAAGGCCGCCAAGCAGTCACAAGAGGCCAAAGCCTGTTACACAGGCCGCGACTACGGCAAAATGGCCGCCAATCCGACACTAGAGGCCAAAATAGCCCACAAAATGGCTGCGGCTACGGCAAAATGGCGGTGGATCACCGCATGGCGGCTTTGAGAGCGCGGGGTGCGGGGCGGAGGAAGGGTAGGAGGGGTGCAACCCCGAGCAAAGCCCACGGTGATCTGGACCCCAGTAACCCTCCACCGGCCGGACTCGTCCACTACAAAAAAAGCTCACCCCCTTCCGCACCCCGGGTGGGGGGGAGAGAGGGGCCACTCACCAATCTGACGGGTGTATCGGGTAGCCACCTGGGTCAGGATTCGAGATATCCTCTATGCCCCAGCCGGCTACTTGATAGCAGTCTTCAATCAGAAGCTTCCAAAGAAAGAACAATCTGTGGAACCGCAGGTCCCAGCAGGGAACCAGGTCTAACTCCTTGCACTAGGCATAATAAAACTGATATGCTATACAGAGCAGGGGGGTTATATGCTGGAGTGAGGATGGCCCCCTGGGAGGGGTCAGCTTGCTTTTTTCTATTTGCCTAGTCTACTCCTGGTAGGATGTGCATAAACCCCACTTGTCAATGAAGGGCTGCGTCTGTCAGTGAACATAAGAGAAAAAGGGTCCTGGACCATTTTGGTGCGAATGCGATGCAATTTCATCCATACAGTTTGTATGCCTGAATTTGCATCACACAGACATCGTAGGACATCGTATGTGATGTGCACAGCAATGTGGTGCGAATCATGTCTTATCTATATTCCTATCGCACATGTTCCAGGAAAACAAGGCTCATAAAAAGGTGGGTGCTGCAGTGATTACCAGCTGGGTCCTGGAAACATCAAGCAAGTATACATATTCGCCCGCACACTATGGATCAACAATCATTGTGCAAAGGTTTTTTTATTGCAGAGAGATCACATCACAGAACATGCAAAAAATGAAAAAAAAATGGTACCAACCCCACCCTCTGACGTCAGATGACGTCACATCCCGCCACAATCCATTGAAAACTAATGGTTACAAAGTTAGATATGTTAGGAATGAACATTAAATTCCTTACTATTGGTGAAAACAGTCCGTATGGATCCCATCATTGTGAATGCAGTAGATCAGGCACATCAGCCAGAAGCACCCGATCTGAACCATTGGTCACTAGGACCCAGGGGTAGAGCCCCCAACCCGTCAAGCCAGATGCCAATCAGAGCGTGCCGCGCTTCTAACAACGAGGTGGCGGGAGGAAGCCTACCAGCGGGGCCGTCATTGCCACGGAAACCTGACTTCAGGCTGGCACCGCATTGTGTACATAGGAGACAAGGAAAGTGTAAGCCATGCGAGCGTGAAGAAGCGTGAAGGAGAAGGGAGATAAAGAAAAAAGGACAAAAAATAAAAAGGATATCAATGGAAATAATAACTGAAGAGACAAAAAGAGTAAGAAGAAAGAATGTCAGATGGAAAAAAAAACCATAAAGTAAAGATAATGAAAAGAATCATGAAAAAAACAATAGTGAAAAAATAAGTGAAAAATTAGAAATGAACATGGAGGCAAAAACACAAAACAAATAAAAATAGAAATAAAAATAAATATAAAATAAAAATGGAAAATGGAATCAAAATAATAATAAAAATAAAAAAAATAAAATAAAATTGCAAAAAAAAAAAAAATGAAAAAAATAATATTAAATAAAGAAAAAAAGAGGTAGAAGAAAAATGAAGATCAAGAAAAAAGAAACAAGAAAACCCCGGGGAAAAAATAAAATAAAAATAAATAATAAAGATAAAAATTGAAAAAACAAAAAAATAGAATGTCAAATGGCTCCTGTGTGAAGCACTCTATGCTATCGTTATTAAGATTGCTGGGTAATGTTATTTGCTTAAAAAAGTTTGTTAAATATTTTAGTGTGACAGCCAGTGGCAAAAAATCATCACACTGGGGGTCATAAAATTTAAAGAGCCCGCAGGTAGAGATAATCTATCGGTTACTCAAAATCAGCAGTATATGCTATACCCGATCAAGTGTGCCCCAAACTGGACATAATCATGAATCATATATGTTACATGGTATATGCTATACCCGATCAAGTGTGCTCCAACCTGGACATAATCATGAATCATATGGATGGCTCATCATTGTGTTTATAAAAAAAAAGCCATGCCAAAAATGGAGAAAAAATCAGATGCAAAATAATAGTAATAAAGCAGATTATCTGTCGTCAAGGAAACATATATGAGACAGATTGGTGTTCCATTTGGTATCCCTTAACATAACACTGAAGCCTCTAATGATCAGATCAGCTGCACCTAGAAATTGGAAAGTATCTGGTCTCAAAATTTTTGCTAATTACTGCAAGATGAACTCAGAGGAGGTTTTGTATTATGCACAGCTTGTAACAGAGGCCATGGGATATTTCCACCAACCTTTGAAGGAGCAGACTAGGCAACTGGATTCCTAAAGTTGGTGATGATTATTCTCCTCCTTTTAGTGTGTCTCATGTGGAATCTCTGGTGTGGCTATTTCAAGATAAGCCCTACTTTTTTTTTAACATTATTCAGTATATTCACGAGAGGCTCTGCTGGATTGTATCAATGCAGTTAATTCTCTAGTCATACAAGGGAATTGTAAATTGAGTTTGTTCAACCCCTACTCCAAGCCTGGTCAGATATATCCTATTCAGCTGCATGTACCAATCCACTTCTGCCTCCAGACACCAGTTTGCTCAATGATCCCCCTTTTCATTACCCGTGGCAACCACAGCTGCAGTTCAATATACCTTGCTTCCAACTGTATATCAGCATCCTGTCACCACTAGTTGCACATTACCTGCATTTAATCTAGTGAAGACTCCCTCTACTACTCTGTTGCCCCCAGCAACCCCTCAAAAATCCTCTTCTGCAACTGCTTCTCCTTTTTTACCATCCCTCAGTACTGTTACTCCTCCATCTGCTGCACAATCTGTTCATAGTCCTGCAATCATTCGCAGGACTTCAGTATCCGAACCTAAAAAGAAAAGTACGTTTTTTTCAACTCACACAATTCTGCCTCTGTCCACTCTTGCCGCCCTGGTCCAGTCTGCCTCCACGCCACTTGCTCCATTCCAGTCTGCCTCCACGCCGCTTGATCTGGTCCTGTCTGCCACAACACCAGCTGCTCTGGTCCCACATGCCACGATGCCAGCTGCTCCGGTCCCGTCTGCCACAACGCCAGTTGCTCCGGTCCCAGCTGATACAATGCCAGCTGCTCTGGTCCCACCTGCCATGATGCCAGTTGCTCCGGTACCACCTGCCAAGACAACAGCTGCTTCAGTCAAGCCTGCCCCATACCTGTTCAGCCCATGTCAATTTACCCTGTCACTACCTCAACCATGGACCAGTCCACTCCTGAGTAATCCTTCGTTTTCCCTTCTGCCTTTTCTTATGTGGAACTCTCTGTAACCAGGTCTCACCCTACTGCAATTACATCTGCTTAAGTCTGTCTTAGAAGTTTCATCCATCCTTTGGACAGACTGCCCCATTCGGCCAGATGGCGCCCTCATCCTTTTCTCCAAGCTACCCTACATCCAGCCTGTGTTCCAGCGACCCTGCTTAACCTCAATAATATGTCCCCTGCTAGCCTGGCATTACTGGTTCTCTGTCCACTGTCCAGTTTGGCTCCATAGACTCTTTGCTGGCTAATCAACTTGACCTTGATGATCTCCTGACCATTGCTCAGCCTGATGGCATGCTGCCTATTGATGGGGTCCAGTCTTCATCCATGCTGCCTACTAATGGTCTCCAGATCTCCTCCATGCTGCCTGTCGATGGGATTCAGCCTACCTCCAAGCTTGCCAATGGGATTCAGCCTACCGCCATACTTGTCAGTGGGGTTCAGCCTGCTTCAATGCTTGTCAGTGGGGTTCAGCCTGCCTCCATGCTTGCCAATTGAGTTCAGCCTGCTGCTGGTGTCCTACTGTCCTCTGCCAAGCCTGCCTCTGTTGACCTGATGCCCAGCTTGATGGCACTGTGCCTGCTGGCCAGCTTGATGGTGTCCTGCACGTGCCCAGCTTGATGGTGCCCTGCACGCCTCTGATGGTCCGGTGCCCACTGCCCAGGTTGCATCTGATGCTTCTCAGCCTTATGCCCAGCTTGCCACTAATGCTTCTCGGCCTGATGCCCAGCTTGGCTAATGATTCTAGACCTGATGCGCAGCTTGCCGCTGATGCTTCTCGACCTGATGTCCAGCTTCTCCTCTGCCTGTTATCCTGCTGGTCTATGATGCCCCTGTGCTTGCTGCCCAGTCTTCCTTCGATGGTTTTGTGCCTGCTGCCCAGCTAGTCTTCTGTACCAGGGTTTGGGTATCATCAGCTGTTGGGTCTAATATTGCTGCCCCTCCATGTTTGTTACACACTTAACATGGGTTACTCATTTGGTCAAAGACTCCTACTGCTGCCTCTCCTGAGTCCCTCTTGTGGCCATTTGTTTCTGTTGCGCCAAGGCCTGATGGTCCAGATACCCACTTTGGAAGTGTGAGCTGCATTCTCCAGTTCAGCCCCAGAAATAGAGGTCTTCTTGGAAAGAGGAGAGTTCCTTCTGAGCATTGCCCTGACCTTAGTGGTATCTCTGCAATCCCACGTGCATTAGGGGACCCTTGCAGGGTGACCAATGCATTGGGTAGACCTGTGTGGCTGTTAGAGCATGGAGCAGTTTCTGGGAACCCAGCGTCAGGTGTTAAGCTAACTGTATGGACCTGGTGTTAGGCCTTCAGCTGGCCTTTGGAGTCCCAGTGTTGGGACATGTGCTGCATTAGGGACATGTACTTTTCACATGTTGTGCCTCTTCAGGGATCTGGCCTGTGGGAAACAGACAGCTTTCAGACCCTGGTGGTGGGGCGCATGACCAGTTATCAGACTCAGGTGGCACACCATCCAGCAAGTTGAACTGAAAAGTTTGAGGGTCCTCAGACAGAGGGGAAACCTTTTTGGACTTATCCTGAACCCACATAGACTTACGGGTTCAATGAAGAATGGATCATCTGGGGGCCACTCCTCAAGGAGGGGGGACTGTCAGGATTGGGTCACCTGCTGGTGGCACCGTTGTTCCCGGAGTCAATGGGTACAGTTCCGATGGTCACCGGCGGGTGTCTAGCAGCAGTTGTGCTATCCGAGTAATCAGGCTGCACTTGACGTGGGCTGCTGGAAGGTATATAATCCCGCCCTTGACTGAAGTTCAATGCTTCAGTGCTCTTTCCTGTGAGCCGTGCCCCTGCCTGATCTTGATCCTTGTTCCTAATCCTGAGAACAGCGTTCCTGTACCCTGCTTCCAGCTCCCAGTACCTTGCTCCCTGCTACCCTTTTTTTCATGTTTCTGTTCTGACCTTGTCCTACTCATGTGTGCTATCTCCATTTGTACATAGTCAGTTAGGTTATTTGGATTGCTGCATTTTCACGTTTGTGTCACTTTAAATAGTTTATGGTTTACTGGTGTTTCGTATTATATTGTTTGTCTTAATAAACTTAATGTACAGTAACTTCATTGAGCCTCATTCCTGATATCTTAAGGTACATTCCATTGATCTGGTCATCATTGCTGGATACCTGCATATGGTATCCCTTGCACAGCCTCAGCTGTCTAGGCATTGAGCCTCAAGATTCTGCAAATGTGAACAGAATTTAGAGTGATTAAGAAAATTAGTGTTATTGCTTTTTCTTGGGCATCCACATAATTGCTGTCATTTTTCTGGAATACAGCATCATGTTGGTTGTTCATTATCCTTGTCCAGTTAGCTGCAGTTTGACAGACAGAAATTGCAGCAATAGCTGGACCTTAAACGGTGTAAAGGCAGCCCTTAAAAGCATCCCAGACCTCCTATTTCAGAATATTTGAATTAAGAGCATCTACAATTGGTACAGTGAGATGTTTATTTAAGACTGAGATGGCAGGATCTACTACCAGAATAGACCACGTTTTAGCAAACTCTTATTCCATTGGATAAGCTCTTAAATGATTTTCAGAGGGGTGGAAATCCTTGGTGAATGGACTCAATCATCATAAACTGCCCATTCTATTGGTTTATGAACAGAAAATGGATTTTTAGATTAAGCAGGTCTCTTTGTACTCAAAGAGGCATGGTGAGATGGGAAATTTAACTGTGATGATGCAAACATTTTTGAGATTGATAGAGATAGAGCTAGAATTGGATACAGAGACTGGTGTTCAAATCAGGTCCTGTTCCAGTGCAAGGAAAGCATCATCTTTCTAAAGCAGAGTGTTTGTCACGAACCTGGTGGTGGAGTCTGTCTTGTGCAGGGAACAACCGCTCTTGCGCACCCGATTCAAGGACCCCTGGTAGACAGAGGGCCAAGAGTGCGGGATGGCACGAGGGCTGGATGGTCACTGATGATGTAGTGAGGTTCCAGAAGACGTGCAGATAGAAGAGTGGCCGTACAGGCTGGGTCGGCAACGGGTAGGCAGGAAGGTACAAAGGATCAGGCAGGCGGGTAGTCAGGTCCAAGCAAAGGTTCGTTCAATGGGCGGGCAGCAGAGGTACAGAGGAGTAGACAAGCGGATGGTCGTGGATAGCCGGGGTCGGTGCAGGTAGCGAACAACAGGTCAGGGCAAGCCGGGTCAAACAGGAAGCAAACGAACACAGGAACAGGTGGAGGGAGCTGTGGCTCACAGGTCACGGACGCTGTAGAACGAGCAGCAACCATTGCAGGAAAATCCAGGCTTAAATAGCACCATTTGGCACAGTTTTCGGCACGCGGGTGCGCACAGGCGCACGTGAACGCGCACCACCGCGAAAACAGACAGTTTTGCTGGCAAAATGTCCTTTTTCCTAACAGGGTTGTACAGGCCTTCGGTAGAGCTAAAGTTTTCCTAAACTTTTGCCATGGCTCCCTTTTACTAGGCTTCCTTCATAGCTATCAGTGAGGATATTCCTCTATGCAGTACTCATGGAATAGGGTGCAGAGAATAGGGTAATCGTGTACGAGAAGGAGTATGCAGAAACTCAGGTGCAGATCCTGTAGTGAAATATTCAATCCATCCTGAATTCCTCTTCAATGCCTATATTACAGCTTCCATTGTATCCTTCTGATCTATCGTGGTATACAATGACTTTACGTTCAGCATAACCAGGATACTATCATCGCTGAATGTTCAAGTCTTTAATAATTTAATCAAAGCTCCACCATTCTTCTAGAATGCTCTATTTTTCATTACCATCGCCTTTAAAAAAAAAAAAAAAAAAAAAGTCAATGTATTTCCTGACCCTTGTGAACAGGGAATTATTCCTGCTCATGATTGGTCTCCCTGGGGGGGCTTATTTTTACGTATTGGGTTAGAGTACCTCTTTAGGGTACATGTTCCTTTAGGAGACAGTGATTTAGTAAGGATGGTATTTTGTCTGCTCTCTTGTATTATTAGTAATGTATTGAACACATACTTATTTTTATGTATATGCTGCTCTGTAGTTTTGTAATGTTTTTAGCAGTTTTGTATGATTATGCGCGCAATCTACATAAATTGTGCGTGCGTTTACATATGTTCATTCCGCCCCTGGAGGATGTCAGGTGACAAAACGTGCAGGGTGTGGCTTTTGATGCTACCTCATTATGCATGCCAAGTCCGGACTTAGAGGATGTGGCCGTAGACGGATTGGTAATGAAAGAATATGCACAATAATAGTGTCGTGTATGACACCATCTAATGTGCTTGGCGTAAGCTGTTTTTACATAATAAATGTTGGATGGTTTTATGCTACTAGAGTTCTTTTTTCCTCTGGGTTCTCGCTTATTTCCTGCGACTGAAAGAACACTGAGGGAGATCGCCTATGAGAGCCTAGATGAGGTTCTCTCTTTGCTGCATTAAAGGGCACATTTGCACATATATACACTTATGCTGCTTTTCTAGACATACCAGCCATAAATTCTGCTAAGTGTTTGGCGGTCTGTGGTGGAAGTCTTTTCACGGATGGTGGAGTGATTATATACTTATTGGGACTTCTTGCATATTTTTTGAAGATCACAGATTTATGCTGCATGGGACACTTTTTGGAAGAAGAAAGATGTTTACTATGGACATTGGATTGATATACGAGACACTGCATAGTTTATCAATATTTATTTTGCACTTTTTATGTATCATAGTTACATAGTTAGTCAGGTTGAACAAAGACACAGGTCCATCTAGTTCAACCAAAAAAAAAAAAAACATTTATATATATAACCAAATATATAACCAAATAATCCCATATAGTTGAATGGTAATTTTGATTATGGGAGATAGCGCTGTCTAATGTATTGGATTTATATCATCATGATAGCAGCCGCACTAGGAAATTTCATCCTGTGGCACTTTTCTGTTACCTCTCTACTTGAAGGGACAAGCCTATCACCCAGGGTCTATAAATACTCAGCCTGTGTCCTGTACAATTAAAGTGTAACTGAAGTAAAACTTTTTTTTTTGTAGTTTTGGATAGCATGAAGAGGGATTAAAACACCTGTCAGTACGGGTGTTAAGGGGATTTACCTTCTGTATTTGCCCATTTACGGTTATCATTGAAAGTGAAAGTAAAAGAAAATCCAAAGATGTGGGTTCACATCAGAACAATAATATAGGGGAAATTTTCCAATGTGGACACTAGTTCTGATGACACCCTGGGATTCCCTTCACTTTAAACATATTTCCTCTCATTTTCTGTTTTGGCTATGGGACAGGAGGTGAGGGGAATTCTCACCTATGAGACACAGATGACAAAAACCCTCCTTTGCTCAATGACAAACATGTTTTGCCTTTAGTTACTCTAGGTTTGATGGCCTTGTATCTATTGTGAGGGGGTTAGTTCGGCAGCGGGTGTGTGTGACCCCCTGGATGAGTTCACTACACACTACAAAAGTAGGCACAGCAAACAGCATTGCAGGTGAAAAAAACAAAGGTGCTGTTTATTTACACTATACACAATGGAAAAATAACAGCAAAACAAAAAGAAACATGAAAATAAATCTTTGCCAACTTGGCCACTTGCTACACATGCCGGTTCCCCATCTATCAACTAGGTGCAGCCTTGTGCTGTCCCCAGAACCTTGTTTTAAAGGTTTTCCCTGTTTTAGAGGTTTGCCGCACAGGCTTTGTCTCACCGCACAGGACATACGATTTGTCTCCCCACACACACAGGTATCATGCTCCCCAGTCTACACAGACACAGAACTGGTTCCATGATGGACCACCCTCTCTAAGCATGCTGGGAATATGTAGAGGTCCTAATGAGCCAACTTACTTCAGCTGGGCTCATTACCTCACCACTGCAGGACTCTCGGCACTTCTCCCTAGTAGAATAAATCTGTATAGAGCCTGAATCTAGGATACACATACCTGCCATCCTGGATGCACCAGGCAATTTTACCTGTCTGCTGTCACATACCCCCCTCTTGTTTCAACCTTGGAGTTGGAACACAAGCAGTCAGGCACGCATGAACCTGGGATAAAGTATCCACATTCCCCATTTGAACGCCAGGGCAATGCTTTACAGTAAAGTTGAATTCCTGTAGGGCCAGGAACCACCTATTTACACTTCTATTGGTCTCCTTGTTTGGAGCCATCCACTTTAAGGGAGCATGATCAGTAACCAGGTCAAATTGTCTTACCTAGCAAACCGTACCAAAGGGAATCGAGCGTCCACTACATAGCTAAACACTCCTTCTCAATCATGGCATAAGTCACCTCATGAGATTTAAATTTTCTGCTGAGGGATGATGCCGTCACAGCAGCCCAATGTCCGCCTCAGGGGGATAGAGCGTGCATCGCCAGCACACGGAACTCCAGAGCAAGCCGCTCTGTGTGAGGACTGGAACTTGCCGTGCGGCAGTCTTCAAAGGGCTTCGGCTGACGAAGCTGGGTAATCCCAGCGAAACGCTTCCACACTAGGCAGTGGTCTGGGCGCCTGCCTTTCCGCTCCTACCCCCTGATCCACTACGATTGAGACGGAGATCACGTGGCACCCTTTGAAGACCGTCCATTTGGAAGGAAGAGCAGCCGCACTGAAAGTTCTGGTACTCACACAGAGTGGCTTGCTCTGGAGTTCCGTGTGCTGGCGACGCACGCTCTATCCCCCTGAGATGGACATTGGGCTGCTGTGACGGCATCATCTCTCAGCGATTGGATCAGTCAGGTCCACTTCTCTCCCAGGGAGGGACAGTGATGCCCTATATGCGCAGTCTACCCTGATAGTGTATTATGATTGATTATGATGTACCACAGGGTATGGAGACCATTATAGCCCACTTTGCTTATGATGGTGACAGAGTGTATCTTTCCAGCACAGCCATCTGTTTACCTACAGTTTACTCCATCAGTATCTGGGCATCTGTTTACCATACACATTCTGCCAATCATGTATTGAGGACTGATTTATTCCATAGCCCAACAGTTCATCTAATATTCATATTTTTGAAAACTCCACCCTTTCATTCTGCTGACAGTTTCCTGCCACTCCACACTTTGCTGTATATTCAATTTTCATTGTTTGGACAATTGAGGTTCATTTTTAGAAGTCCCATGCAACTCTCTTTTTGGCAGTATCTCCTCTCCAGTCCTGTGATATTTGCAGCATGTATGTGTGATGTGTGTGGTGGGTTATGGATGACAAGCGTCTAGACGTTTCTTTTTAATTGACAACTTTGTTGTGTTGGTGATGGGGTGGTGGAGTCTGTCTCTTTTTTGATTTGATATTTTTAATACCTTTCTATTGGAGTACTAATACATTCATTTTTGATTATACGTTTGTGTTTTCATTTATTTGGGCAATATATCCCAGTGGCTCTTTAACCACCTCCCACCCGGACACTGTACATATACGGCCGGGTGGGAGCTTCCCCGTTCTGACAGGACGTGTATTTACGTTCTGCAGAACGGGAGCTCGCAGCGCGGCCACGCGCCGCTGGATTCTGTGATCATTATTATCACAGGATCCAGCTGAGCATAGATCGGGATACGGGCGCAGTGACTGGCCCTCCCGATCATGTGACGGCTGTGTCCAATCACAGCCGTCACATTGTAAACAGAGACGAATGTCTCTGTGACAGTTCTCCCCCCGCCAAGCTCAGTGAGAGCTCAGTGCGGGGGGGGGGGGAGGGGGGAATCTGCAGCTCTGTGACAGCTTTCTGCATGATGAGGATTTCATGCAGAAAGCTGTCACAGATCGCCCCCCACACAGTGCACCAAGCACACTGATACCCCTGTCCCCATAACCATAAGTGTCCCCATAAAACAGCCCCCAAAACATCTGTATGACCCCCATCCCATCTATCACCATACACAAAACATCTGTCACAGTCCCCAAACATCTGTCTGTCCGCCAACACCAAATAAACTCAGATTTGGGTTATTTTTACCAAAGTAATGTAGCAGTATCATTTTTGGTCAAAATTTATGAAGAGAAATTACTTATTTGCAAAATTTTATAACAGAAACGCAGAAAAATGAATTGTTTTTTTTTTTTGTCAGTCTTTTTTTAATTTATAGCGCAAAAAATAAAAAACCCAGGGGTGATTAAATACCACCAAAAGAAAGCTCTATTTATGTGAAAAAAATGATAAAAATGTCATATGTGTATAGTGTCGCATGACCGCGCAATTGTCATTCAAACTGCAACAGCGCTGAAAGCTGAAAATTGGTCCGGGAAGGAGGGGGTTTAAGTGCCCAGTATTGAAGTGGTTAAGTGGCGCTTTGAACACTCTCCCTCCTTGAGCTGTTCTTCTTGTTTATATCTATAGCTTCAACCTTGTTGATTTGGGGTTTTATTACTCACCTCCCAATAGTGTACCCCAGATATTTGGCCTCTTCATGTCCAATGGTACCCTTCTTTGGATTGGCCGTAAACCAGCTTTCCGTATGGAATCTAACACGGCTTGCACTTTTGGCAGACGTGAGGCCCAATCTGTACTATGGACAAACATTCTTGTTTACTGGAGTGCCCCATCTGGGGTTACAAATGCAGTTTTCTCTTTTGTTGACTTGGCTAGGGAAATCTGCCAATACCCTTTGGTCAGATCGAGCATTGTCATGTACCAGAGGCTGCTCCCAGTCAGTAGATCTACTCATCTATACATGGCATGGGGCAGGTGTCCAATTTTGTAACTTTATTCAACTGTCAAATTGTTACAAAACCACCAGCTCCCATCAGGTTTGAGCACTAACATGATAGCACTGGACCAGTCACTCTGGGACTCCTCTATCACACCCAATTCAAGCATTCTTTGTACTTCCCCACGTATTGCCTCTCGTTGGGCCTCCGTATTCGATAGGGTTTTAGTTTTACCCTTTCACCTGGCGGGGGGTGATAATGTCATGCTCTACCCCAGATGTTTGTCCCAGCAGCTCAGAGAAAACATCTTTGTTGCAGAGCACAAACTCTTTAACCTCCTGTTGTTGGGGTTTCAATAAGGTGACTGCTATTCCAACCTCAGGAACCAAGCAATCAGGCTGAGCCAGTGACAACAAAGTTTCTGCGACTAGGGATTATCTATCCCTCCAGGCTTTTAACAGATTCATGTGATATCTCTGTTCTGGCTTTCGCCTTCCCGGTTGTCTGACCCTGTAGTTCACCTCACTCACTTTTTCAATCGTATGGGCCCTCCAATTGGCCAGGAATTTGCTTTCAACCATAGGGATTAGTACCAATACCCTATCCCCCGGGGAAAAGGTACGGGTCTGGGCCCCATGACTGTACACTCTCTGCTGTGCTAACTGCACTTGGGCCAATGTTCTTTTACGATGGGCATTACCTGTGCAATTCTAACTTGCATCTGGGCGACATGCTCAATCACACTCCTGTGGTGGGAACTCTCACTTTCCCAAGTTTCCTTGGCGATGTCCAACAGCCCTCCTGGGTGTCTCCCATAGAGTAACTCAAAGGGTGAAAAAGGGATGGCAAACATCAAATAGGGTATTAGACAGTCCCAACCCTGTCCATCCCTATCCACCACCTTCTTCAACATTTGCTTTAGGGGTTTGCTGAACCTTTCGACCAACCCATCTGTTTGGGGGCGATACACGGACCTCTGCAATTGTGTCACTTTGAACAACTTACATAGCTCTTTCATAACCCATGACATAAAGGGTGTACCTTAGTAAATAAGCAGTTCCTTACAAATACACACGTGGCTAAAAACAAGAAATAGCTCTTTGGCTATCGTCTTGGCAGAGGTATTTCGGAGAGGAATCACTTCTGGATAGCGGGTGGCATAGTCCAGTATAACCAACATGTACTGATGAAAAAAGATACTATAAATTGATAGCTATGCACATGATTAATGCTGCTAGACTTTGTGTACCGGTATATTGGAGATCTCTAGCCCCCCCTTCAATGAAGGAATGGGTCTCTCGTATTAACCGCATAGAAACGATGGAGGAACTGATCTATACTACTCTAGATAAAATATCCACCTTCTCGAATATCTGGGAACCGTGGATGAAATTTTGAAATTCTCAGTTATGTCCCACTTACCGGAATCAGATGGAGAGGGTAGCTGATGGCTTCCCCACCCCCTCTCCTTTTTTCTTTCTTCTGAGAGTGTCTTTTCCCTTTGCCTCCCCCGCTTTTTTTTCTTGTTCTTGCTTTCTCTCTCCCCGTCCGAAGAGAGAATTTCCCCCCTTTCTTCTATTTCTTAATGTTTTAGTTTTGGTGGTGAGGCTGGGAGTGAGCCTGAATGGCTGGGTCCTATTCCCACGCCTCCCTGGGCCTGTCGATAATACTGAGTACAATTACTCTTACAGTTCTTGTCCCCTCCAAAGTAAGGTGTCTATAGCTACACTGGAACTCATCTCTAGCTATGTAGGTTGTTCGTATAGACCATTGTCTTCCGGTTAGGCTCTTATTAAGAAGTCTCCTTACTTGAACAACATGCTAAATAGCTGTAACTGTATGTTTTTTTACGCATATTGTTCTGTGTGCGTTTCCACCCACGTACATGATGTGATGTACTTGGAACTTATTTGTACTTTTTATAAAACCCTTTAATAAAATGTTTATGCAAAATGTACTGATGCCCCTTGGCAGACTTCATTAAATCCATTGCAATCCTCTCAAAGGGAATTATGGGAAGAGGTACCAGCGGGTTATGGAAATGTGGCATAGGTGCTGACTTCTGACACACACGGCAGCAGGAACAATGATTTTTTATTTCCTTCATGACCCCAGGCCAATAGAATCTCTGCAATTCTCTGTTTTTTTTCTGCCCCCAAATGACCTAAAAAAATGTGCCCATGGGCTAACTCCAACGCCAACTTCCTGTAAGTTCTGGGCACCACAAGATGCTCAATAAGGACAGAAGCGCTTCTAAGTGCAGACTGTATGTAAATTTAATAACATCTTAAAAGCATAAACATAGCAACTCACAAGGAGCGTCAAAAAGAGCGCATGTAAGTGAAGTCCCAATGAGGGAGCGTCAACAGCTCACCGTCCCCAATCAGGCAGCAGCAAGTCCGGTATAGATGTGGATCTGTGGCGTCTGTGACACTCTGGTGCTCTGAATTCATTTAGTTCCTTCCTATCCCTTGTGTTCTTACCATATACCACTGTGTACTGTAAGTATCGGAGAGCTTATACCACTGTGCGCCTTTTTCCTTGTTATGTACAAGATGCTCAATGGTTTCTTCCACCCTTTGAGCAACTTGATATAGTAGGTCCCTTTCCACAATGAAGTACAGAAGCGCAAGCCTTATCTGGGTTCACTAGTTTGCCATCTACTCGTATCACATTTTTCAGTGCTTTTATTAGTGTAGGGTCTTTTAACTGTTCTTAGGCAAAATTTTCACTGTGAACCTCTAGATACGAAAACTGAACAGATGGCATGTTTTTGTCTGAGGATGTTGGCTCCTCCCTAGCTCCTTAAGTCTACCCTGCCAACATCGACAAGGAGAATTCTGGAGATTCCTCACCACTCTGAGGACTTCTGGGATTCACCTTCCTGGTTTAAAGGGGCTACAGTGGGGGGGTCAGGACCATCCCAGAGTTCCCAGAATTTTGGAAAATCCCTCCCCACAATGGCATCATGTGGTAAGTGAGACACCAACACCACTTGATGAGATATGTTACCTTTGGGAGTCTCAAAAGACACTGTAGCCACAGGATACTCTCGGGTGTCCCCATGCACACAAATAATAGCCACCTTTTTATTCCCAGAGACCTCTGTAGTAACTAATTTAGCTTTTACCAATGTTATCAGGCTACCTGAACCCTGGAAAAAATAGAAGAAAAGAGGTGCCTCTAAGTGCAGACTTTAAAAACAGTTTATTAAAACCAACAATTGGCAACTCACATGAGACAGAAGATAAAAGGCACATGAGCAGGTCCTCAAAGGGGTAACATCAGTGAGACATCCATAAGCCAGGATTCATAGCACCATCATGAACTGTAGCAAGCATCCCTGTGAGCTGGTAACCGGCCGGAGACAGGGGAATCTGTAAACGAGGCTTGGTTCCATGGAAGCTAGTCCCGGGATGATGACGTCACTGGACAGTGACGCGTTATCCGAGCCTGTGTGCTGCGATTGGCGTGGCAGCCATGCTCCTTTATCAAGCTTGGGCTACCTGAATCCAGCAACACAACAACATTATTACCATTAATATACATTTTGCATAAAGGTTTCACAGTTCCCCGAATGGTAGTGCATGCAACTGTCGCAAACAGCGGCTTACGCCTGTCCCTTAGAAAGTCACATTGCATAGATTCATCCACAACTGGGCAATTTGCTGCAATATGTCCCTCTTGTCGGCAATGGTAACAAATAATCTTTCTCACTGCCTCTTGCGGCCTTGACTTCCCAGGCTGCTCTCGCCAGACATTAGGTAGAATTCCCGCCTTCTCAATCTCTCCACCCTCAACCCTTGGAGTCATCTTACCCACAACTGAGGAGGGTCTTGTCTTAGGGTGGAAAGTGCGTGAGTCCCTGGGAGAGGAGGTCAGGTTCTCTGTAGCTAAGTACCTCTCAACCAGATCCACAAGCTTGTTTCTGGGTCTCCATGGCTTACCCAATTTTGGATGGCAGTAGGAAGAGATCTCAGGAACCTATCCATAACCACACGTTCCACAATCTTTGGTGCGGTCAAAGTCTCTGGCTGCAGCCACTTCCTGCTCAGGTGAATGAGATCATACATCTGAGACCTGGGGGTTTTCCCAGCCGAAAAGTCCAGTTATGCACACGCATAAGGGTGACAACCAGCCGTGCCAATATTGCTGTTTTTAGCACAACATAATAATAGTGGGGCCACCAGTCCAGCCCACTGTACCTTCTCACTTTCAGCAATCCTTTCAAATGTGGTCAAAAACACCTCAGGATCATTGTCTCCAGTCACTTTTTGCAGTAACTGGCTCACACAAAGTGATGGAACCACTTGCCTCACTGGTCTGCGGACGCTGCTGCATTAATGTCTCCACTTGCTATTGGAGTCTCTAGGCCTGCTTCTGCAACAGGTCTATGAAGTGAGCCTCAGATTGCTGCTGGGCTTGTTGCTGAGCTTCCAGACTCTGCTGATGAGCTTGCTGCTGAGCTTCCAGACTCCGCTGCAACTGTTCATTTGCACACTTTTGCTCAAGGTTCGCTTGTTGTTGATTGATATTTGCCACAACCAGTTGTCTCAGCAACTCTTCCATGCTGGCCTTTATTTAAAAAACTGCCCTTGGCTTCCTCCACCAACTGTGAAGGGGTTAGCTCTGCAGCGGGTGTGTGACCCCCTGGATGAGTTCACTACACAAATGTAGGCACAGCAAACAGCATTGCAGGTAAAAAAACAAAAACAAAGGTGCAGTTTATTTACACTATATACAATGGAAAAATAACAGCAAAACAAAAAGAAACATGAAAATAAATCCTTGCCAAATTGGCAACTTACTACACACGTAGGTTACATAATTACATAGTTAGTGAGGTTGAAAAAAGACACAGGTCCATCAAGTGCAACCTATGTGTGTGATTTTATGTCAGTATTACATTGTATATCCCTCAATGTTGTGGTCCCTTAGGTGCACATCTAATCGTTTTTTGAAACTATCTATACTCCCAAAAGAAACCACTGCTTGTAGAAGAAAATTCCACATCCTCACTGCTCTTACCGTAAAGAACCCTCTACGCAGTTTAAGGTTGAACCGCCTTTCTTCTAGTTTTAGTGAATGGCCGTGTGTCTTTGTGTACTCCCTTGCGCTTTTGTCCCTATTGTGGGGTCACCAGTACAGTATTTGTATATTGAAATCATATCCCCTCTCAAGCGTCGATTCTTCAGAGAGAATAAGTTTAGTGCTTGTAATCTTTCCTCATAACTAAGGTCTTCCAAACACTTAATTAGCTTTGTTGCCCTTCTCTGAACCCTTTCCAGTTCCAGGACATCCTTTCTGAGGACTGGCGCCCAGAACTGGACGGCATACTCCAGGTGCGGCCTCACCAGAGACTTGTAGAGTGGGAGAATTATTGATTTATCCCTGGAGGTGATCCCTTTCTTAATGCATGCCAACATTTTGATAGCTTTGCTTGCAGCAGCTTGGCATTGCATGCCACTGCTGAGCCTGTTCTCTAAAAGGACCCCTAGATCCTTTTCCATAGGCTCACCCCCTAGTGAGTAGTTTTTGTGCAAGTTCTTGGTATCCAAATGCATTATTTTACATTTTTCTACGTTAAACCTCAATTGCCACTTATCTGCCCATCCCATTAATTTGTTCAGATTTTCTTGTAAGGTTTCCACATCCTGTGGAGAAATGATTGCCCTGCTTAGCTTGGTATCATTCGCAAATATTGAGATTGAGCTGTTTATCCCATCCTCCAGATAGTTTATGAATAAATTGAATAGGATTGGTCCCAGGACAGAACCTTGGGGAACCCCACTTTCCACACAAGATCCATTCTGAGTACTCCCCCATTTATCACCACCCTCTGGACTCGCCCCTGTAACCAGTTTTCAATACAAGTACTCACCCTTTGATCCATGTTGACAGACCTTAGTTTGTACAGTAAACGTTTGTGGGGAACTGTATCAAATGCTTTTGCAAAATCTAGATACACCACGTCTACAGGCCTTCCTTTATCTAGATGGCAGCTCACCTCTTCATAGAAGGTTAATAGATTGGTTTGGCAGGAACGATTCTTCATGAAACTGTGTTGATTACCGCTAATGATAGTTTTCATTACAATAATCTTGTATATAATCCCTTACTATTCCCTCCAA
>BLSH010348385.1:194466-212265 GCA_018402905.1 Glandirana rugosa
GTTTACAGAAAAGACTCGAGTGTAGTAATAGTCAAAATAAGTTGGGGGTTCACTGTAAGTTAGAATCATGAATCATGTTGTAGGAAAATGTCAATATTGTCGAAAATTTGCACTTCGTATCGAACTGTGTTCACAGAACGTCGCTAGATGCCCATAGAAGCGGGTAAGTAGTACCCGTTTTCGGAGGTCAAGTCAGTGTAAGAATCCGAACGCGTGACGTTGACGAAAGAGATTCAGGGTGGTCTCCAAGAGTTAGCCTAAATTCAGACCACTGACGCTACCGGTGAAGTTTTACAAGGTCGGAAATTAGACGGAATGTCACTTGGGGGTTGAATAAAACTGATAATGATGTGAGCTCAGAAAAGACATTTGTTGTTATTTCATTATAAATGTTATGTTATATTTGTCTGACCTACACGTGCCTCTTTGATTTAATTGTAAGCAGGATGACTGAATGATCATAATCAATGTCAAACCGACCAAAACAATCAATTTCAGTGGGGGTTGAATAATTTTGAACACAACTGTAGGTATAATATATCCTGGTCTATCCAAAGTTTAGGGTCAGGGATAGTTAGTAACTCCGAGAGATCCTTACTGAACGACAGAGGTGTGTGGGAGTGAAAGGCTGTCATTTTCAGCTACTTTAAAGTGGTTGTCAACTCGTGACAACCACTTTAACCTACAGGTAAGCCTATAATAAGGCTTACCTGTAGGTGCCCTGCATATCTCCCAAACCTGCACGTTTCAGGAGATATGAAGTGTACTGCTGATGCCGACATAATTTCGTCACATGCGCAGTTAAGAAATGGCCTCCGCGCCGTTTCTTCACTGTGATCGTGCCGTGACTGGCGGCTCCCACGCGCATGCACAGAAGTGACGTCAGCGCATCTCTGCCAATCATCAGCCAGCGCTGTGATTGGCCGGAACCACGGACCAGGAAGTGGCATGTCACCGGTCACAGCGGTGTGCCGAGACCGCTGCAACAGCTTCATTTCAAGGTAAGTATTCCATAATGAGCTAGTATGCGATGCATACTAGCTCATTATGCCTTTCTCTTACAGAGTTTTTTTTTTGGGGGGGGTGACTTGACAACCTCTTTAATATGGTTACCCAAACATATTGATGGTGAAAAACCATATTCTTTTGTACTATAGAGTGTGTATGGTGTAGCGTATTTCGTAATATATTCTGAAGAGGTGTATGCGCTGGGTGATTAGGTTGTTCGCTAACGATTGGTATCGAAGTAGGGCCGAATGCAGGAAATGAGAGAAATGGGATGCTTGGTCAGCAGGATAATAATCTTGAAAATCAGGTAAAGTGAACCTCCGAGGTTAGCAGGATTCTTTAACATTTGCCAGGAGAGTTTATGTCTACTAGTCCCCCGATACAAAGGAGTTAGGAATAGAATCTAGGGTTTTAAAATATGTCCGTGGTATAGGGAGCGTGGCATGCCACATCATGTATAGCACTTTAGGTGGTAGTATAATTTTGATGATATTTGCATGCCCAGCTACCCCTAGTGGGAGTCTAGCCCAAATTTGGGTCTTGGCTTTTATTAGGGTATATAAGGGTTCTATATTATGGGCCATATATTTGGATAGAGCTCTAGTAACCGTGACCCCCAGATATTTAATGGAGGAGACTCTGGCAAGCGGCAGGGGGGGTTAATACACGGAGGGGGAAAATGGTTAATGGGCAAAATCTGTGATTTGGACCAATTTATCCGTAGTCCGGAGTGTTGCCCCATACTCTCTATTGTAGACAGGTCCTCTACAAGGGATTCCTCCGAGTCTGCAAGGTAAAGCAGCATATCATCTGCATACATGCCCAGTTTTTCAGTGAATTCCCCAATCCGTAGTCCTTTGATGCTAGCATTAGCTCTAATAGCAATAGCCAGGGGTTCAATCACCAGTGCATAGAGAAGCGAAGATAAAGGGCATCCATGACGGGTGCCCCTGTGTAGGGGGAACACGTCTGATAGCCATCCATTGACCAGTACTCTGGCCCTAGGTGCTTGGTATAGAAGTTGCACCCATTTGATGAAGTTTGGGCCAAATCCGTATCTACGTAAGCATTCCCATAGAGATTACCACTCCACGGAGTCAAAAGCCTTGGCGGCGTCCAAAGCAACAACCACTCTTGTACCCATATCATCATGTATAGCCTGTATATTCATAAGAAATCTTCTTATATTCATAGCAGTGTTCTTTCCTGGCATAAAGCCAGTTTGATCAGGGTGGATCAATGAAAGAATCACTGTGTTGAGACAAGGTGCCAGTATTTTAGAAAATATTTTGATATCAACTTGGAGCAGCAAAATTGGCCTATATGACTCCGGGGAGCGGGGATCCTTTCCCGGCTTCTGCATAACAATAATCTGTGCTTCCTGCATAGATTTTGACAGAGTCTCGGTATCAAAAATGGATTGGTATAGGGCACACAGTTTGTCCACTAAATTTTCGACATACGTGGCATAAAACTCTAGAGGGAGGCCATCTATCCCAGGGGCTTTGGACAAAGGATGTATGGGGTATGGGTGTCCCACTAGCACCCAGACACCATAACTAGAGTAGGCATGGACTATCTCGGCACTCAAAGATAACAAAAATATGTATAAGAAATTTAAAACAATTTATTTGAAAAATATGACATACAGAAACATACAGTGAAATAAAAGATATAGCATTGGGTACAAGCTGCAATGATTTTTACATATAGTGCCTGGACTGGTCCCCACAGGGGGTACCGCCGGCCCTTGGCATGTAAGCTGTGGATGGTGTAAAGCTCTCGACCGGTTTCGCGGGACTTCCGCTTCTTCAGGAGATTTGAACAGCATACAGCTATAATGTTAATTGAATTTGAATAGCATACAGCTATAAAAAGCCGGCTTTTTCCCCCCAGAGACATCTTGTGTCCTACTACCTTGTCTGACATGCTCCTTGCACACCTCCTCAATTCCGGATCTCAGTTTACCCTCTGAGTCCTGGCTCTGTACATTTTGGACATATGTGATTTATCCTTTGATAGTGTCTCTGGGGGAACGTGTTTATGCCGTCATTTTAATTGGAAGTTACTCAGCTCCCTTTGTCCCCCATGTCCGCCGTGGGGGGATAGCCCTTTAGTGGGTGTTTTTGACCCTTCTGTTTGGCTGTGATCACTTTTTTAAACATTATAGCTGTATGCTGTTCAAATCTCCTGAAGAAGCGGAAGTCCCGCGAAACCGGTCGAGAGCTTTACATCATCCACAGCTTACATGCCAAGGGCCGGCGGTACCCCCTGTGGGGACCAGTCCAGTCACTATATGTAAAAATCATTGGAGCTTGTACCCAATGTTGTATCTTATTTCACTGTATGTTTCTGTATGTCATATTTTTCAAATAAATTGTTTTAAATTTCTTATACATATTTTTGTTATCTTTGAGTGCCGAGATAGTCCATGCCTACCCTAGTTATGGTGTCTGGGTGCTAGTGGGACACCCATACCCCATACATCCTTTGTTCAATTGTCTCCTTTCGGATGATGGCACACACTATAATTCATATCTCGTATTATAATTTTTTGCCTCATTCCTTATATCCAGGGGCTTTGGAGGCAGCCAGCTGTGAAATAGCTGTGGATATGTCCTCTGATGTGATGGGAGCCTCTAAGAGATCTACCTGGACTCTATTTAATTGGGGAAAGCTTAATGTATGTAGATAGGCTGCAGTTTGACGGGTCTGCATAGCTTGAGAGGTATACAGGGTAGATTAGTAGCTCTGAAATTCGACTGCCACCTGTTGTGGGGTGGTGATGCAATCTCCGTTCGGGGCAGTGAGAGAAACTACTACTGGGGGGGTGCTATCCAGGTGTGCAAGATAGGCAAGCAGCTTTCCAGCACGCTCACCATGCTCAAAGATGTATATTGTGATGTAAAAAAAGAGGTGCTGTTTAGCTTTGTCAAGGTGTAACTGGCAGACTGTATGGGTGTGTAGCTTAAAGTTATTGCTATTTTGTGTGGATGGGTCCCGCATGAATAGAGTCTCTAGTTGTTGAAGATGCGCAGATGCCTGCTGGAGCGTCAATTTGGAGTTGGCCTTGTGTCTATTTATGCGGGTAGAAAGAAGTGCCCGTGCGTGTATTTTAAATGCATCCCATATCATGCCCACCGTAGAGGTTCCCTGGTTCTTTTCGAAAAAGACGTGAAATTCTTTAGGAATATTTGTTCTGTGAGGACCGATAGCCAGTATGGGTTCAGTCTCCATTGCCTCATGGAGGATTCTGTGAACCGATGGAGGACTATCCAATAAGGGATGTGATCAGATAGGAGTCTAGCTGCAAAACCTACATCACCCAACTTGGGAAGAAGCAGTGTGGACAGAAAAATAAAATCTATCCTGGACATAGTATTATGGGTAGCTGAGTAACATGAGTACATTTTAGAGTTCGGATTTTTATGTCTCCAAGTGTCTGTTAAAGTAAAATTGGTCATCATACAGCTAAACCTAGTAGGTGTTGATGACTGTGCAGCAGCTCCTATAGGTAAATCCAGCCGACCTAGGGACGCTTCAGGGCCATCTGCAAACGGCCAGTAATATGTGTTTCAATTAAGGCCTTTTGTGCTTTAACAAAAGCAACAACAGCCGTACGTTTAATTTTGTCTCTGATTCCTCTGATGTTCCATGTAAGTAATTTAAAGGAACTCCTGTAGGAAAGAGAGAACCCATTTGCAGGATATCTATGGGAAGACAGACCAGCAGAGCATTAGTGACATCAAATAGCTGGTTAACCAGCATTATTACAGACATACCATATAGCGCATGAGTACCATATCTCTAAGTAATCCTAGTATTCTCAGGTGCTTTTGAATAAAAACATGAACAAAGAAAAAAAAGAAAAAATAAATCCATACCTCCAGCAATATTCCCCCCAACTGGATGGGAGCATATACCCCAAAACTGTAACTATTTGAACAGTCTTCCGGGTCAAACAGTGAGCCGGAGCTGCAATCCTTAAAAACATGGGCCCTACGTTTTGTGTGTACCTATGCGACTCATGGATAAATTGTAGAGCAAAAATAAAGATTTGTAGTCCTATGGGAGCGTTATTATCCCTGGGGGATACGCAGGGCATGGAGTTTTCCATCCTGGTGTATGTAGTGAGAGCTCACTTATAATGTATATCAAGTCTATCTGTTATATAGATAAGCCTCTTCCGAAGCAGTAGCGGCACGGTCTTCTCAACATATTGTGCACAGGATAGCTATAAACAACAGAAGTCATAAATCAAAACGTTAAGACCTTATGGGTCGCGTGGGTATAAACCTACCGAGCAGCCATGTTGGAAAATTGAGGAAGTCAATAATGATGCTGCATGGCTGTGTCAGCTGCAGTATACAGGAGTAGACATATCAGAAAGGTCTGAAATACCTTAAGGTGTGATGGTCCGGAGCGAGCATATCAGGCTGGTCTCTCTCTGCGATCTAGCCAGCCCCTTCTGCCTGGTTAATCTTAGTATCTTGTTGCGGTCTTTGAAATTTAGATA
Source organism: Glandirana rugosa (assembly GCA_018402905.1). Lineage (NCBI taxonomy): Eukaryota > Metazoa > Chordata > Amphibia > Anura > Ranidae > Glandirana > Glandirana rugosa. Next base: position 199,991 of record BLSH010348385.1, read on the forward strand.
TTTAGCAAGAAACATACGGGACGGGGCCCCTTGAAGTGGTGGTTTGGTGGGGATACGGTGGGCCCATTCCAGTGCAAACAATACAGAGAATGCCTCCCGACCATATGTTGTAGTAAGTAGGTTTTCCAGGAACCCAGCCGGGTCAGTACCTTCTGCATTCTCAGGCAGTCCAATTGCATCGGCGGAGACGGTTCTCCATATTGTCTTGTTTGGCGACCAGCTGTTGTAATTGTCACTGGATGTCATCAGTAGTATGCTGGAGAGGGTGTAGGACATCCTCTGCACTGCTAAATCTCGTTTTGGTCTCTGTGACCCGGTCTTTGAGAGCAGACATGTCCTAGCGAATCAGGGAGATTTCGACTTTGACCTCCTCTATTTTCGTTATGAATGTGCTCTGGCACAGTGCTATAGCCTCCAGCATTCTAAGTTCTGAGTCAGCAGAAGTGCCGGCACCATCTTCAGCCTGCAGGTCTTTCTCCTGCAGGCGATATGTAGCAAGCTTGCTAGCCGCGTCTTTGTTGGTCTTCAGCGGCGACATGATCACCCTTAGGTGAGAAGCACTAGGGGACCAGTGTGGTGTCGGTAGAGACAGGGAATCGGCAGGATTACCAGTACAGGAATTCAGAAAGGAGCTCTCACTCTCCATGTCCTATCGCATTGTGCTCCAGGCCACGCCCCCCAACTCAGAGACATATCTAACAGATGTGGTAGCGTGAAAGAAATTGTAAATTCTGTAGATAACCATTTTATTTCATATGCTTTGCTTATGTATTGCACAATGCACTCATTGTGCACACATCACTAATAATGTTTTCATTATGTATTTGCATTCTTTCGATTCCTGTTAAGAAATTAGCCTGCCTATGTAATGCCCCTTGTTACCTTAAAAGTACAATTGTAATCATAGGTGTGCACAGCCTATTGCATTAGAGTGTGTGCCTCAATGCTCAAACACACGTGTTTGCATGTGTATATATGGTGACAATATCAGTAGGGCAGAGATTGGTGTCAGTAGTTTTTATATGTATTATTTTATTTTTATTATTTTTTTACTATTTTATTTTACAATTTTTTTTAGGAGCCCCATTAGGGGGCTTGGTGAAATATCAGGGGTTTAAACACTGCGAATCTGCGCCACACAGGGAGATTAGGGTGTGCCCACGCACACCCTGTGCGCACACCTATGATTGTAATAATAAAGAATATGTCAACCCGGGGCGTGAGCTCTGCCATCCATCCTGCAGAATCCTGCTGATATCTTTGCCATCCTACTCTGCATCGCCTTGAAAGCACCATGGATCATCTACCTCCATCCCTGCTACAGTTTTGCTGCCAGCATCACTGCAATCCGACATGGCTAAACAGTTGCAGGGCCTACACTTCCAGCCGGACACACCGGGCCATGATGTCGGCCTTCCACCCCGCTCTGCTAAAAAGGCTGCACAAAGGCTGTTCTCCAAGGGCCTTAGGAACACACCGATGCCTCCGCTCCCGGACATGGAGGAGCCCGACTCACCTAAGGACTGGGGAGACCTGGATGATACTCCACGTGCCTTTGCAGCAACTGCAGCCTCCACAACTGTGAGTACCCACACCACATGTTCTCAGGCTTCCAACACGGCGGCTGGGATTCATGCTGACACTGATACCGAGCCTACGCTTAGAGATATCCTAACTGCAGTAATAACATGTAGTACCTCAATAGCTGACCTTACTGGGAAGGTGAAGGGTATGAAGATGGAGATAGCCCTGGTGAGACAGGACATGCAAAAGCTGAGGGAGCGCACGGCTGCAGTGGAAGACAGAGTAAGCACACTGGAATATGAATGGCAGCCTTTACAAAGAGTTGTGAAATATGTTCACTCCATTGCACCGGCCTCCGCTGCGCACCTGGAGGATATGGAGAACTGCCTCCGTTGCAACAATGTGTGTGCGGTGGGCATCCCAGAGAGAGCGGAGGGTAAAAACCCTGTTGAGTTTATCTCTATAAACTGCATTGGCTCTACATGGATGAAAGACACCAATATGTTTGCTGTGGAAAGGGCGCACAGGGCCCAGCGAGGCCTCCACCTCAAGGTGCTAGACCCTTCCTATTCCAGCTTCTTAATTACAGAGATAGAGGTACCATTCTAGCACAGGCCAGGAAAGCTGAGTCGCTCAAAGTGAACAATACTAAAGTTTCATTGTTCCCTGATTTCTCGGCTGAGATACAGAGGCAGAGAGCAAAATTTCTGGATATCAAAAAGAGGCTACGTGCACTTGTATTTCCTGCTGTACCCTGCAAAATTGAAAATAAGTTAATGGAACATCACACTTCTTTGAAAATCCTACTGCAGCAATGAACTGGTTGGACAGAGGAATGCAGCTTAGCACGCAGACCAGATTGATGCAAGAGAAGAAATTTCCTTTCTATTTTTTTTTTGCTATGGTTCTGCAGTTCAGTTTATATTTTAGTAAGTGGTGGAGCGGACTTTGAAAGTGCTACTAAACCTTAGCAAACCCTACCATCGGAAAAACTTTTGGCTTCTGCAAGGTACATGTGCCATTGCCCTATGCACATTCCTGGATAAATGCAAAGCATTTGGCACATCTGCCTACCAGGCCACTCTGCAACCCTTATAAGTTAGCCCTGAGAGGACTTTGCCCCCCCGTTCCCCAAGGGGCGCACTCTAATGTGTTGGGTCCTGTTGACCCTGGATATCGGGTACTGTTCTGTGCACACACACATTTGTGCACACACATGCTTCACTTCCCCGTTTCTTATCTAACAAGTTGATTTAAAATGTTCTTCCTAGACTGAATGTTCTGGACTTCACCACTAGATGGTGTTCTGACCACACATTGATACTACTGGAAGATTTGGTATTATGTTCAATTGCTTTTTCTCGTTGTCGGTCTTATATACATTGAGTCATGTGGATGTCCTCGGGCACTCACAAAGCACTGAACAAAATGCTAAAATGGCTGTAACTTCCGCTAGAGGTTTGCTCCTCCTCTCTTGGAACATAAGGGGTATGAGTAATCCCAATAAGTGAGGGGCCATCTTTCACTACTAATAAAAAAACACATGTGGTGTGCCTCCAGGAGACGCACTTGCGCCCGGACACTGTACACCTGCTGCGATCCCATAAATTTCCCACGCAAATTCATGCCACTTACTCCTCTTATTCCAGGGGAGTTAGTGTTCTAATATCTTGTGATGTACCATATGTTTGCTTTGAGCAGCGGGTGGACAGGGAAGGGCACTACATTTTTTTATTCTGTAAACTGAAAGGTTTTGTATGAATTGTGGCATATCCCACCACCCTTTTCCTCAGACCCGCTAAAGGAACTGGCTCAATTTATGGCATTGCACCCTGGGATACCTGCACTGGCTATGGGGGATTTTAATAATGTCCTGGATCTCCAGCTAGACAGATTGATGACTCGGCGGAGTAATATTTCCCACACACCTAGTAAAACCCCATTTGCCACCTTGGTCAGGGAGTTGGGTCTGAGGGACGTGTGGCGTACCCGCAATACCAATGTTAAATGTTATTCATGTTACTCAGCCACTTATGGGGGGCTATCGCGAATTGATATGGGACTGGGAAATCAGGCCCTAATCCCATATGTGGCAGACTCTGCCTATGAGCCCAGGCTGCTATCAGATCACTCGCCCTTCTGGGAATGGCTGGATATTGCAGACAAGCCCCTGCGCCCATTGTGGCGAGAGAACCCATTTTGGTTGACACTGCTCCCAGTCCCACATACTGTCTCTAAGGCTTTGGGAGACTATTTGCAATTCAAAGAACACTCCTCCAGCAGGGCCATTGTCTGGGACTCCCTGAAGGCCTACTTTAGGGGGCTCATCATAAGGGAAATTACAGGTATTAAGCGGAAATCACGTGAATGGGAAGACACAGTACGCTCCGATTTACAGAATAGAGAGAGCATATTTTACTAACCCTACCCTGGTTAATTATGCTAATTGGACAGAAGCCCAATCCCTTTACAATACAGTGGTAATGTCAGCAGCAGAGAAGAGAAGGTATTTCCTACAGCAAATTTGTATGCCTCTAGGTTAGATTTGTATGCCTCTAGGTCAGATGTGCCTCCAGGTGCACTGACGGGCCTACTACGGGACTGCGTGTTCCCCCAATTATCAGAGGGGGAATGTACAGTACAGCCTTGGACTCCACTCTCACACTGGAGGACCTGAGTGAAGCCTTAGCTATGGCCACCAGGCATAAATCCCCAGGTTCTGATGGCCTTCCTGTAGAAGGATTAAATAAAATCTAGGATAACAATGTTTACTATAAAAGTAATGAGCGGCTATTAACTGCACCAGTAGCTCCACTGGAAGTTGAGAAAATATAACTTGCTGTATAGCAGTGGTTCTCATTTCCTGTTCTCAGGACTCACTAACAGGCCACATTTTAAGTATTACCTTGGGGAGATGCAGACTAGAATACTGCAATCACTGAGCAGCAAATGATATCACCTGTGATGTATTTCAGTGATCTTACAAACCTGGCCTGTTGGTGGGTTCTGAAGACAGGAGTTGAGAACCACTGCTGTATAGGCTCCTCCAAGTTTATAACATTCCAAATATATAGATGTTGAAGTTGTGATGCTAAATAATACAATCTAGCATTAGGAACAGGTAGTACTCATCTATCTTTGGGCAGCTGCAAAACTCCTAATTTAATCTGTGGATGTTTATATCTCCATATAAGATCTCTAAAGAGGGTATTCACCTGTCAAAAGAATCTCTGGGGCAACCATACAGGACAATTATGTAGAAGATATAACAACTGGGCATCCAAACCATCTTTACCAGATTGGCCCTACCAACTACCGTCAGTTTGTTCCATAATTTCCCAGCTTAAGCAGTGGGTCTAGGCTTCTCTCCACATAGTCATTTGTGATGTAATTTGTACCCCCAGATATTTAAATTTAGAAACTACAGCTATTTGAGATGCGGAACCTGGCATATTATTCCCCGAGGGGTCTATCAGTAACAGATCCAATTTGTCCCAATTTATTGTAAACCCTGAAAATGAGCCATATGTAATAATTAGAGACATAACTGCTACTAAAGAATGCAAAGTATCTCCCAGAAATAAAAGTGCATCATCAGCGTATAGGGCAATCTTCTCTCCTAAAGATCTGCGGAACCCTATAATATTTGGTGATTGACGAATAGCAGCAGCCAGAGGTTCAAGAGCTAAATCAAAAAGGAGGGGTGATAATGGACACCCTTGTCTTGTTCCCCATTGTAACAAAAAAGGGACAGATATGTGTCCATTTACCCGTGCCACCGATGCAGCATAAAGCTATATCTATCGTATAAACTGGGGTCCAAAACCAAACTTCCGTAAACAGTGCCATAAAACGTTCCATCTCTGGGGGGGGGGGGGCATGGTCTGGACATGGCCAGTAGAGACGTGTTCTCTGAGAGCTCCTGCCCGTCCCCTACTCTATCTCGGCTTCTACACCATTGATCTACTGAAATATGCCAGAAAAAGAAAGACAAGGAACGGTTCAAAACAGACCAAGATGGCAAAAACCGGTGGGGAAATCCTACATTATTTCGCCAGCACCTCGGAGGCCGCTGGACACCCAAAATGGCGGTGCCATGTGATAGACTACCAGAGGCCTTGGACATGGAGAACCCTCCGGCATCCCCCACTCCTTCCTCACTGTCGGAATTTGGGTCAGACAGACGCGCCCCATTCTGCACACCAGCCTTTGACACTCCGGGTAGACGCGGAACTTCGGTCCCTGCTTTTAGCGCTACCGACTAAGGCGGACATCAAAGACCCATAGATGGGAAATCTGGGAAGTTAAACAGGACATAGTCACCCTGTCAGATAGACTCACGGCTGGGGAGTCCTCTCTAGCGGCTAGGAAACGGAGACTGGCTGCGGTGGAGGCCTCACGCACCTCCCATGCGGACTCGGTCACGGAGATGCAGCTACACCTGGAGGAGATGGAGGACCGGAGCTGTCCTAACAACCTGCGGCTCCGGGGTCTCCCCGAGGCCACCTCTCAAGAACACCTTAATTATATGGCAGTTGCGATCTTCCATATGGCATCTGGAGACTCAGTTCCGCCACAGGTGGAACTGGATCGGATCCATCGGGCCCTGGGACCGCGCCCAGTGGACCCCAACAGGCCGAGAGACATCATCTGCTGAGTGCACCACTAATTCCACAAAGAAATCATCCTGCGGAAGCCCTGGGAGGCAGGCAACATTGATTTTGACGGGGCGCAAATTAAGATCCTCACGGACATCTCCAGAGCCACGCTACAATGCCGAGCCCTCCTCCGCCCGGTCATGGAGTTGGCGTGCCAGCAGGGATAACATTTACAGGTGGGGCTTCCCCCTCACGGTCACCTTGCGCAAAGACCGGAGTTCCTTCACCCTTCGAAGACCTGGGGAACTGCCGGCTCTCTTTACCTTTTTGGAGATGGTGTCCATATCGGTGCCAAATTGGCTGTCCCTCCTCCCGAGACAACCGAGCCATTCACACTCCCCCTACGCAGACCAAGACCCCGCTCCCAGGCCCCAAACACCTTGCAGACAGCAGGGGAGAGTGCCTACAGAAGATCTGCAGGAAGCTTAAGGACCACTGGCAGGCATGAACACGGCGGCTCCAGCAGGAGCCCTCTTATCCCCCACGGTGAGTCTAAACTTTTTTCTCATCCAATCTGCTGACTGCCGGACCTGACAACCAATGGGCCCCCTCCTGAACTGGTGTGCCATACACTGCCCACCTGTTCGACACTGACCAAGAGCGCCCGGCCCGAGCGGCCTTCTCCCGCAGAGACCTCCAGCGACTTGCCCGATACCCAAACACTCGGGCGCACAGACCACACTAACTCTGCAATGGACGGTACAACCCCTTGCCACTGGCAGCCGTATCACCTCATCCTCACGGGTCCTCAACAAACTGTCCACAGACATGCCCAGCTACTGACCAAGGCTATTTACATTTTGTTCCAGGAGTCCCCACATCTACCCCCTCCCGCAGCAGACTTCACTCTTTCCAGGCAGCCGCGAGACAGTCACAGATTTCGCCGCTGCGGATGACACAAGATGGGAGGAGGCTTCCTCCCTCTAACTACACACTTCCCTATTATGGCTTACTCCCTGTTAGATACTGTGGTGAGGCTGGCAAGTGGCACGGGCTTCTGCTGGAGGGCAGCACCATACCAACATTACCTGCCCCCATGAGGGGTCACAATGATGCCCAAAGGAAAATTTCCCCACAAACACCAAAAAATGAGTGCATAGGTTACCTAGACTGCCATGGAGGCGCACTGAACAGCTAAGGAACTATTGGTAGCCTGATAGCATGCACTGAACAGGCAGCGACAACCTGAGGAGGCTAGGGGTGTCTATCAGGGTAGAACTGTATATTATATGCTCTAAATTAACAGTTGGTTGATAATACTGGTGTTTGATAACTTGCACACGGTGGGATGGCTCTAGATTATGCTTGATCATTCTAAAATGTTACTTGGTTTGGTTTTGAACTCTGTTAATCTGTTTACTAATGTTATAGCATATGGTATTTTCACTCCTTTTATAACAGCCGGGGGGGGGGGGGCTGAGCGCTCGCTTGAAGTGCCTGCCCAACCTCTTCCCCACATAGGCCGGTACAAGTCTCCTGCTAAAAGGTAGACGAGTACTATTGACAAATAACTTGTTTGTCTACTTAGTTTGCTCTCTTCTTTTTCTCACCTTCCCCCTTACTCTCTCTCTCTAACCCTTCTCTCTCTCTCTTTCCTTCCCCTACCCCCCCTACACCCCTCCCCTTTTTTTCTACTGTGGCCTGAGGATGGGATCCATCTAACTTGTATCACTGAACGCTAAAGGTTTGAATACACCAGAAAAGAGGCATATTCTCCTTTCAGATCTTAAACATGCCCAAATCGATGTCGCATTTATTCAGGAAACCCATTTCAGAGAAGACAAGCTCCCTATACTTAAAAATTGATTCTACCCCCTGTCCTATCACTCAACGAATGCAACAGCCAAGTCCAAAGGGGTCTCTATCCTGCTTTCAGGAAAGCTACCTTGGAAGCTCCGAGATGTCCTGCGGGATCCTAACGGGTGCTATTTATTCATTGAGGGACTGATAGGAGAGGTGCTGGTGACACTAGGAACCATTTATATACCTAATGTCCAACAGGATGTCTTCCTTACCCACACACTGGATGTCCTCTCAGGGTTCAAAGAAGGCCAACTACTCCTTGGTGGGGATTTTAACATCCCACTAATCCCCTCCGTCGATACTTCCTCTGGCGGCTCCTCTGCTCTCCCTGGCACCAGAAAGCGTATCGCCAATTCCCTGCACAGGGCTCAACTGGTTGATATCTGGAGACTACAACACCTGAGAGAGCGTGACTATACGTTCTACTTATCCCCACACAAAACATACTCTAGAATCTGCCTTTTTCTGATCCCCCATGGCCAGCTCTCAGCTGTTGAAGACACCTCCATTGGTAACAGACCATGCCCCAGTTACCATGGTTTGCTCTCAGAGACATCCTCCCTGAGGTCCCGATTCTGGCATCTGAACAAAAGCCTTCTCCAGATGCCAGAAGTGCTCGCAGACTTTAGTAAATAACTCATTTTATACTTCCAGACGAACAACCCAGACGACTGTGACCCGGGTACCCTATGGGAGGCCCACAAAACGGGGGGTGTTCATTAACCACTTACCAACCGGAAATTTTTCCAGCTTTGGGACCAGAGCACTTTTTGCGATTTGGCACTGCGTCGCTTTAACTGACAATTGCGCGGTCGTGCGACGTTGCACCCAAACAAAATTTGCGTCCTTTTTTTCCCACAAATAGAGCTTTCTTTTTGTGGTATTTGATCGCCTCTGCGTCATTTCTGATCGCCGCTATAAACAAAAGAAGAGCGACTAATTTGCAAAAAAAAAACAAAATTTCTTATTTTTTGCTAAAATTCAAATCCAAAAAAAAAAATATAAAAAATTATTTTTTTCACCGGTTTTGGCCGATTTATATTTTTCCTCATATTTGAGATAAAAAAAAAAAAATCACAATCGGCGTTTGATTGGTTTGCGCAAAAGTGGCAGCGTTTACGGATGATGAGAATTAATTTCTAGGGTTTTTATTTATTACTAGTAATGGCGGCGATCTGAGATTTTAGCAGTACTGCGATATTGCGGCGGTCATGTCGGACATTTTTGACACTTTTTTGGGACCAATGACATTTATTCAGCTATCAGAAATTTAAATGTCCACTGATTACTGTATAAATGTCAATGGCAGTGAAGGGGTTAACCTGGGGGGGAGAGCTAGGGATTAACTGTGTTCCCTGGGTGTGTTCTTACTGTGGGGGGGGGGGGGGGGGGTTTGGCCACCATGGGCATGAGAGATCTAACTGATCCCAGTGACAGGGATCAGTAGATCACCCATGCCCGCACTGTCAGAATGGGGAACCGCAGTGTTTACATCGGCGGTTCCCCGTTCTGTGCCTGTGGCCGATCATCGCGGCTCGCCGGCCTCTTTTCCCATGCTGGAAACTGAACTCGTACTCCTTCGCAAACAAATTACCGATCTCTTGCATTACAAGGCAAAGGCGGCGTTGCAGATAACCTGCAAAATTGGATACGAGTCCAGTGACAAATGCAGAAAACTGTTGGCCAGACTAGAGAGAGAGTTGCGATCAGCTTCCTACATCACCACTATAATCACTCCCCAGGGCCAGAAAATAGCACTCCCCAAACACATATCCCAAGCATTCTGTAACTACTACGTTACACTATATAACCCGCCAGACCCTGCACCGCCTTAGGCGGAGATCGACGCCTACATCACTAGATCGCTCCTCCCTTCCCTACCTGAGGAGGTGAGAACAGAGCTGAACTCCCCAATAACACTTCTGGAAATCCAACAGGCTGTTGGCTCTGCAGAACCTGGAAAGTTCTGACAGCCTTACTCTACCCTACTATCAAACGCTCATGACGACTCTAGGCCCCTATATGGCAAGACTGTATAATGCAATATGCTTAGGTCATTCCCCAGAGACACCCTGAGAGCACACATATCAGTTATCCCCAAAGGAGGGAAAGATCCCACCCAATGTAGCAGCTACAGACCAATATCGCTCCTAAATACAGATTTGAAATGATTCACTAAAATTCTTGCTACCCAGCTAGCCCAGCACCTACAATCTCTTATTCACCTGGATCAAGTGGGGTTTATCCCCACAAGAGAGGCACGAGATAATACAACTAAAGTGTTAAATCTTCTCCACTTGGCCTCCTCGACCCATACCCCATGTGTTTTCCTTAACACTGATGCCGAAAAGGCATTTGATCGGGTGAACTGGAGATTCATGTTCTCCGTACTTTGACATATCGGAGTGGGCGACACTACGACAAACTGGATTTCCGGAGTATATTCAGACCATTCTGCTCAAGTAAAAGCCAATGGAATCCATTCCGAGTCCTTTCCCATTAACAACGGTACACGGCAGGGTTGGCCCCTGTCCCCCCTTCTTTTCGCCCTATCCCTGGATCCCTTTCTATGCAGGATGAACCCTGACATTGTAGGTTTGACCATAGGGACTTCACAACACAAAATATCCACATACGCCGATGATCTATGCTTTACACTCACCAACCCAGCTGTCTTCCTCCCCAAACTTCTTAGAGAATATACAATATATGGATCCTTGGCGAATCTAAAAAGTAATTTCTCTAAATCAGAGGGGGTGGGAATAGCAATCTCATCAACACTACTCTCGACCCTATGAGCCAACTTTAGTTTTAGATGGACCTCGACTGCGCTGCAGTACCTGGGCACGTTTATACCCCCTGACATCTCACGCACTTTCAAACTGAATTTCCCACCCCTATTACGCAAGATTCGCAACTTGCTAGACCAATGGCACAAAGGGATTCACTCCTGGTTTCGCTGATGCAACCTCTTAAAAATGTGCTTTCTCCCTAAGCTCCTCTACCTGTTTCAAGCGCTGCCGATTAAAATCCCTCTAACGTACTTTAAGCAGATCCAATCTTTATTCATACAATTTATCTGGGCCCACAAGAAACCTAAACTCCCCCATTCCCAACTTTCTCTACCAAAACACTATGGAGGACTAGCACTATCAGATACACGGAAATACTATCAGGCGGCTGACCTGAGTAGGCTAGTACAGTGTTTCTCAACCTTTTACGGTGAAGTACCCCTGCAGGGCTAAAAAAAAATTTCTAAGTACTCCTGTCTCGAGAAAGTTATCGTTTGGGTGTCATGGTTTCTGTGTGCGTGTGTAATGTCTGTATGTGTTTGTGATGGTTTTTGTTGGTGTGCAATATCACTGTATATGTGCATGCTGCAATGACAGCTACACACACACACACACACACACACACAATCACAAATGAACACGACACCCACACATAATACAAAATTAACAGACAGGTAGCCACATGCACACATATGAAGCCTACCAGTGCAGTGCCCACCAAATACAGCCTAATCAGTGCAATACCCACCATATGCAGCCTCATCAGCGCAGTGCCCACCAAATGCAGCCTCATCAGTGCAATGCCCACCAAATACAGCCTCACCAGTGCAATGCCCACCAAATACAGCCTCATCAGTGCAGTGCCCACCAAATACAGCCTCATCAGTGCAGTGCCCACCACATGCAACCTCATCAGTGCAATGCCCACCAAATACAGCCTCACCAGTGCAATGCCCACCATATGCAGCCTCATCAGTGCAGTGCCCACCATATGCAGCCTCATCAGTGCAGTACCCACCAAATACAGCCTCATCAGTGCAGTGCCTACCAAATGCAGCCTCATCAGTGCAGTGCCCACCTTATGCAGCTTCATCAATGCAGTGCCCACAAAATGCAGCCTCATCAGTGCAGTGCCCACCTTATGCAGCTTCATCAATGCAGTGCCCACAAAATGCAGCCTCATCAGTGCAGTGTCCACCAAATGCAGCCTCATCAGTGCAGTGCCCACCAAATGCACCCTTATCAGTGCAATGCCCACCAAATGCACCCTTATCAGTGCAATGCCCACCAAATGCAGTACAGACCCCCCCATCAGTATAAACCAGCCCCCTCTTCCATCAGTGCAGACCCCCCTCAGGATAAATCTCCCCTCCATCAGTACAGACACCCTCATGATAAACCACCCCACTCCATCAGTGCAGACCCTCCTCCCTCAGGATAACCCCCCTCCATCAAAGACCCCCCTTAAGATAACCCCTCTATCAGTGCAGACCCCCTT
>BLSH010348385.1:235704-264980 GCA_018402905.1 Glandirana rugosa
GCCATTCAAAATTATTTTAGGGAAAAAGAGGATAGCAAGTGACTGTCTGCGTCGAGAGGTAATGCACACCCCTACAGGGGTTCGACACAGTTTTTCTCCCCACCCGTTTGCGATTGTTGTCATGGGTTGTCTTGGAGATTCCTCCGCGGTCTGCGCGGATGTGACGGCGGACGTTTTGAAACGCCGGTTTTTGTCGTAGGCTTCTACACGTAATGGAGAGCTGCGTCTGTCAGTGAACGATAGGAGAAAAAGGGATTTTATTAAAACTTACCGTAAAATCCTTTTCTCCGAGTTCACTGACAGACGCAGCACCCACCGCTCTGTGCTCTGTTCTTGAACGGCTTGTGTACAAACTGGTGAGCTATTCCATAAAGGGGGTTATCTGGGAAGAGAGGACGGCCCCATGGGAGGGGCCAGCTGTTTCTTTTCCCTGCCTAGTAAACTCCTAGTGAGACCAGCATAAACCCCACACGTAATGGAGAGCTGCGTCTGTCAGTGAACTAGGAGAAAAGGATTTTACAGCAAGTTTTAATAAAATCCCTTTTTTTCAGTGACTATACACTTTGTTTATAATTGCAGCCCCATATGGGATTGGCGATACCACTATTTTTCTTTTACCATCATCTGTCCAGCCGCTCTGTCACCCTTATAACGCCAGTCTAAGCCCCTATACTGCCTCAGCAGGTACATTACAACATTATATGCCAATTTGGTTCCCTTTTTGGGATATCTACGTCACTGATGTGATGATATATAGATGGCGATATGTTATCTACAGTGTCTAATTCTAATCTCTATACTTTTTTATAGAGTCACTATTCAGGGTCCACTGTTGCTGCGGTGCTCCCCCCCCGTGCCCTAACCCTTGGTTCGCCTCTTGTGGGGTGGTACTTGGCTCCCTTTTGTGGGGTTGGGAGCTGAGTAAGGATATCAATGTCACAGCGGTTAATGATTCCAGTAAACACCTTAAACCCTACAAAAGATTGGCGTCCATGCGTTTTACCCCTGCAGGGGTGACGCAATCTGGTAAGTGGGGTATCTGAGGGAAGCACGAGTGAACTGCACAATAAGAGCACGGATAAAGCCATCCGCAATGAACTGTACAGGAAAGTTCTGCATTAATCTTATATATTACTAAGAACTATATATATATCCAAGGACTGCTAGTCCCATCATCTCCATATCTATCCACTGTCTGAAAGTTCTTTGCCATGAGGTGCCATGTTGAACTTCCAGTGACCAGTAGTCGAGAGTGAGAGCGATAACACCAAATTTAACACACCTGCTCCCAATTCACACCTGAGACTAATGCGCCACATGACACCGGGGAGGGCAAATGGCTAATTGGGCCCAATTTGGACATTTTCACTTAGGGGTGTACTCACTATCATTACCAGCGGTTTAGATATGAATGGCTGTGTGTTGAGTTATTTTAAGGGGACAGCAAATTTACATGGTTATACAAGCTGTACATTCACTACTTCACATTGTAGAAAAGTGTCATTTCTTCAGTGTTGTCACATGAAAAGATATAATAAAATATTTACAAAACTGTGAGGGGTGTACTCACTTTTATGAGATACTGTACAATAATTTTTTTATTGAGATTTTTCTTTTCATGTATACATCCATTCGAACACAAAACAAGAAGAAAATAAAGAAAGTGCAATAACTTGGGGTGCATAGTACACCAACCAACACTTCACATGCATCTTGCAGTTTATATATAACCATACACGGACTTCCAACCCTATTGAGCATATATCCATACTTACAAACCAGAATATAAAACTACCTTAAGATATGTATAGGGTTACTTGGCGGTATAAGCTTAGTCATCGACCCAGCAATTCTGTGATAAAAACTTTGTCATATAAGACAGTGGACATGCCATGTAGATGTACCATAGCATTATATTTCAGCTCTTAGATAATATCATGCTCGTTATACTGCTGATAAACCTATCATATGCCACTCAGCCAGAGTACAACACTAATTGGCAGCATAATTTGTAAGTATAGCAACATTTCTAGTTGCCTTACAGCACTCTGAGAGAAACCATTGAGAATGGGGCCAAGCCAGATACCGCCAGCCATGGCTCCCATAATTTGTAGAATTTATTTGGTGTACCTCTGTTTCGATAGGCCGACTGTTCTTTCAATAAGATGTCGCTTACCTGGAGGCGCCATTCCTCCAATGACGGAGGACTCGGCGACAACCACTTCATAGCTATAAGTTTATGTGCTATAAATAATAGCCTATTAATTGGTGTTAATATTCATCCAAGCAGCCCAACAAGGTCATTTTGGGTTCCAAGACAACACGAGTGGAAAATGCCCTATTAATGGTGTTTACCAGCTCACGCCAGTATCTGAACTTGGGGCACCTCCATAGCATATGGAGCAGGTCTGCTGGAGATTGTTGGCAGCGTGGGCACGCCTGGGTTTCCCTCCTATCCCACTTAAATCTGTATGTTCTGTGTACTATAAACAGTTGGGTTAATCTTTGCACAGATGACAATGACACCAAAGGCGCTCTCTCTAGAATGGTTTGCCAATCATCCTCTGAAATATTGCCTAGATCTTTCTCCTACCCTATTCTACCTCAGCAGTTAGAAGTATCCTGGGATTTGGACATTAGATGACTGTACAGAGATGAAATAAGACCTTTTTTCTCATCAACTATGGCCAGAGAGGTAATGAGTGGCATGGAGTTTACTTCTAAATTGGCGCATTTGCTCTGAGCCTGCAATGCATGGCGTATCTGTAAATATTTTTAAAAAATAGTGTCGGGGAAGTTTAACCACTTGCCGACTGCTGACCGGCGTCTGACGGCGACAGAGTGGCTCGATATCGCGAACCGCCGTCATATGACGGCGGCTGGGATATCCCTCACTGTGAGCGCGCGCGCCGCCGGAGGCACGCTCGTGCACTCACTGTGTTCGGGGGGGGCAGAGAGTGGGTAGGGAGGACTCGATCGGCGCCGGCTACCCGCAATGGCCCCCCCGCAGTGAAAGAACGGAGGTCCGTGTAAGTAAACACAGATCTCCGTTATGTTAGAGAGGGAAGGGCTGTGATCATAGGCTTCCTGTATATGGAAGCCGTGATCACTCCCTTCCCCCAGCCAGGCCAGCCCACATACAGTTAGAACACGCTCAGGGAACACAGTTAACCCTTAGAGCGCCCCCTAAAAAAGTGTCAAAATAGTCTGACATGTCTGCCGCAATATCGCAGTACCGTTAAAAATCGCAGATCGCCACCATTACTAGTAAAAAAAAATAAACAAATAAAAACCCCAGAAATTAATTCTCATCATCCGTAAACGTGGCAACTTTTGCATAAACCAATCAATAAACGTCGATTTTTTTTAACCAAAAATATGAGGAAGAATATAAATCGGCCAAAAAAATTTTTTTATATTTTTTTTTTTTGGATTTGTATTTTAACAAAAAGTAAGAAATGTGGCTTTTTTTACAAAATTGTTGTTCTTTTGTTTATAGCGGCAATCAGAAATGACGCAGAGGTGATCAAATACCACCAAAGGAAAGCTCTGTTTGTGGGAAAAAAAAGGACGCAAATTGTCATTTAAAGCGACAAAGTGCTGAATCGCAAAAAGTGCTCTGGTTCTAAAGTGGGAAATCCTTCCGGGGCTGAAGTGGTTAAACGCCTCTTGAAGATCCTGAAAGGATCTCAATATATTTAGAGTGTACAGCTGTGCTACATACTGTATCCCTTTGGCTCTCCAACACTCAAACCCCTCCAGTTTGTCAATCTCTCTATAATACTTGTTTCCCCAAAGCGGCGTAAATTCTGAGGCCCCATCATATCGCATTATGCGCTTCATTTCCCACCACACCTTATCCATAAGTACCAAGGTGGGGCTAGAATGTCCGTGAACAATAGTTCCCGATTCCAGCTGTGCCAGTAAGTTATATCGGAAATCATGGCTCAATAGCAAGGCCTGTATAGGGTCTGCCCAATTCATCACTCCCCAGCCAGCAAAATGTTGAAACTGGGAAGCCATGAAATACTTCCTCGGCTGAGGCACTAAAAGTACTCAGTTTTATCCTAGGATTTTTGCCTTTCCATAGCAAGATGCGGAACAGCGCTTCTATCTGCTTAAACCATTTTAGGGAGATACAGATGGGTGAATTGGGGAGAACGTACAATAATTGAGGGGCCCAGATCATTTTGATGAGGTTCTCATGACCTACTACCGATAGGAGCAATTTCGTCCATATAGTGCAGCTTGAATTTATGTAGGATAGGAGACAAATTGTAATGTAGGTAGTCCTCCACTCTGGGATATATCCATATGCCCAGATATTTGAAGGAGGATACTTAATTTGCTGGGCCTCTTGGGGTACAGGCGCCTGAGGATCATCCAGGGAGAAAAGGACCAACTTATCCCAGTTAATAAAAAAACCCGAAAATGAGCCAAAGGTGTGCATAAGTGACATAAGTGAAATTAAGGACTGATCCGTATCTCCTAAGAATAGCAATGCATCATCTGCATAAAGTGAGATTTTTTCCACATCTGTTCCCCACATTAAAGCCAGAAATGGCATCAGACTGCCTAACAGCCTCAGCAAGGGGTTCGATCACCAAAGCAAATAGCAATGGGGAAAGAGGACACTCCTGCCGAACACTGCGATAGAGTGGGAAAAAAATCAGAAACTGAACCATTGATTTGCATGCATGTCCTTGGGGCTGAGTACAATAGCTTAATCCACCGTACAAATCTTTTACCAAGTTCAAATGACTCTAGGATCTCCCACAGATATATCCACTCGATGCGGTCGAAAGCTTTTGCAGCATCGAGCGTCAAAATAGCTTGTCTTCCCGGATTGTTTGACGGTAGCTGCATGTTTATGAATAGTCTCCGTAAATTGATTGCCACTGACCAAGTAGGAATGAAGCCTGACTGGTCTGAATGTACCAGCTTTACCTTGCTAAGTCTTGTAGCTAACACCTTAGGCTAGGATCTTAACGTCCGAGTTCAGGAGCAAAAAAGGACGATAAGATTCCGGTTCCAGCAAATCCTTTCCTGGCTTTGGGAGCACTATAATCCATGCACTATTCATAATATACGGGAGCTGGAAAGTTTCAAATGCCTTGTTAAGGAACTTAAGTAGTTGTGGCAATAACACCTTGCCATGTTGTTTATAGATTTCAGGCGGAAGCCCATCTAGACCCGGTGCTTTTCCATTAGGGGAGTCTGCCACTGCCTGTCTGAGCTCCTCTATCGTCAGAGGGGCATTTAGTTCCCGTCTGTCTGTAGTAGAGAGAGAGGGCAGTTGTAATGGATCCAAGAATTCTTTTAGCCTCGACATAGGATAGTTAACTTTGCTCTGGTAGAGTTTACTATAGAAGGTACTAAAAGACCGCAATATATCATTCTGATCAAAGGAGCAATTTTCCTCAGGTGTAGAAATAGAAGAAATAAAGTAAGTGTTGTCTTGAGAATTAGCTATTACCACTAACATATGGCCAGTTCTTTCCCCCTCCTCAAAGTGGCGACATCTGGGGTAAAATCTAGAACAGTCAGCTTTATCTAAGGCTATACAGTTGTGCTCATAAGTTTACATACCTGGGCAGAAATTATGATTTCTTGGCCATTTTTCAGAGAATATGAATGATAACACAAACTTTTCTTTCACTCGTGGTTAGTGTTTGGCTGAAGCCCTTTATTATCAATCAACGGTGTTTACTCTTTTTAAATCAGAATGACAAAAGAAACTACCCAAATGGCCCTGATCAAAAGTTTACATACCCCAGTTCTTAATATCGTGTATTGCCCCCTTTAACATCAATGGCAGCTTGAAGTCTTTTGTGGTATTTGTGGATGAGGCTATTTATCTTCTCACATGGTAAAGCTGCCCATTCCTCTTTGCAAAAAGCCTCCAGTTCCTGGAAATTCTTGGGCTGTCTTGCATGAACTGCACATTTGTGATCTCCCCAGAGTGGCTCAATGATAGTGAGGTTAGGAGACTGAGATGGCCACTCCAGAACCTTCACTTTATTCTGCTGTAGCCAATGACAGGTCGACTTGGCCTTGTGTTTGGATCAGTCATGTTGGAATGTCCAAGTACGCCCCATGCACAGCTTCCTGGCTGATGAATGCAAATGTTCCTTCAGTATTTTTTGATAACATACTGCATAACATCAGCGATCCACCTCTGTGTTTCACAGGCCTTGTTGACGCCTCTCCAAAAGTAACGTTTATGGTTGTGGCCAAAAAGCTTAATTTTGGCTTCATCACTCCAAATGACTGTGCCAGAAGGTTTGAGGCTTGTCTCTGTCCTGTTTGGTGTATTGTAAGCGGGATACTTTGTGGCATTTGCATAGTAATGGCTTTCTTCCGGTGACTCGACCATGAAGCCCATCTTTCTTCAGGTGCCTCTCCTTATTGTACATTTTGAAACAGCCACACCACATGTTTTCAGACAGTCCTGTATTCCACCTGAAGTTATTTGAGGGTTTTTCTTTGCATCCCAAACAATTTTCCTGGCAGTTGTGGCTGAAATTTTGGTTAATCTACCTGACCGTGGTTTGGTTTCAACAGAACCCCTCGTTTTCCACTTCTTGATTAGAGTTTGAACACTGCTGATTGGCATTCTCAATTCATTGGATATCTTTTTATATCCCTTTCCTGTTTTATACAGTTTAACTACCCTTTCTCACTGATCTTTTGACAATTCTTTTGCTTTCCCCATGACTCAGAATCCAGGAACGTAAGTGCAGCACTGGATGAAAGATGCAAGGGTCTCTCAGGAGTCCAGAAACTCATTGACCTTTTATACATACACACTAATTACAAGCTAACAGATCACAGATAAGGATGGTTACATTTAATAGACATTCAAACCCCTTCGTGTCAACTTGTGTGCATGTTATCAGGCCAAAATCACCAGGGTATGTAAACTTTTGATCAGGGGCATTTGGGTAGTTTCTGTGGTCATTATGATAAACACAGTTGATTGATAATACATGGCTTCATCCAAACACTAACCATGAGTGAAAGAAATGTTTTTGTGTTATTATTCATATTCTCTGAAAAATGGCGAAGAAATCATAAATACTGCCAGGGAATGTAAACTTATGAGCACAACTGTATGTCTATACATTAGTTGCACATCTTTCCATGCAGAGCGATTGGAGCGTGTAGGATCCTGAAGAAAACTAGATTCTCTCTGCTGTACTTCACTTGCCAGAAGGTTTTCCCATTCTAAGTTCGATTTTTTTGTGAACACTAATAGCTTTAAGCAGCAAGCCCCACAAGAAAGCCTTCATAGTGTCCCAGATAATCTGTGGAGAGGCAGGACCATCATTAACATGAAGGAATTCAGTTAGGGACTTACACATTGCTTCTCCCTGTGGTAGTACCTTCAGCCAGAAAGCAGAGATACGCCAGTTAGGCTTAATCTTATCCAAGTTAACTAAGATAGGGGAGTGGTCAGACAGTCCCCTAGGAAAATATTGTACATCTGCCACTCAAGGAAGAGATGCATCAGTACCCAGGAGTAGGTCTATTCTTGAAAGAGTTTGATAAGTACTGGAGCAGCAGGAGTAGGTATGCATCAGTGGGTTCTTAAAGTGGAGTTCCACTCAAAAGTGGAACTTCCACTTTAAGGGAAGGTGACCCACTGACATGCCACAATTGGCATGTCATTTTTTTTTTTTTTGGCGGGGGGGAATCGGGGACCCTGTTTTCACAGGGTCACAGGTGCCACTTCCTCTCTTGGCGCCACGGAGTTCACCTCCCCTCCCTCCCATCCGGCGATCTTCTGGGACATGTCAAAGGTCCCAGAAGATACACTGGCCATTCACAGGGCGCAGAATGGCTCATGCATTGAGGAAAAAGCCGGGCGCCCACACTTGTGATGCCAGCGCCACATGGAGGAGGGGGGAAAAGATCGAGGCTGTGGGCGGCCGTATCGCTGGAGCGTGGGACAGGTGAGTGTCCGATTATTAAAGCGCAGTAGCTACACTTTTTGTAGCTGCTGACTTTTAAAAGGGTGGAACTCTGCTTTAAGTCGCCAAATGTCATATAGTCCTATTTCCCTGCAATGTCTAAGAAACGGGGTTTCTCCTTGGGGGCCTGCTGGGTGTTTATCCATGCTAGGATTACAAACACTATTAAAGTCCCCTATGACTAACATGGGGATCCTGGAGTGGTCAGCTAAAAATGTGCCTAACTTTCTAATCACTTCACTATTGTAGGGAGGTGGAATATACACTGACCTAATAATACATTGTGTAGAAAGCAGTGTGCTCGCAGGAAAAACTGTACTTTAGCCAAAATTAAAATACTGGTGCACCTGGCATATGCGGAATAAATGGAGTGAAATTGGGTAGGAAAGATTCTATTTTGTAGCAGAGAAACCATATTATGAGTCAAATGCGTTCCCTGCAAGCAGACGATCGACAGGGTATTGTGAGAGAGAGCATTAAATATAGCGTGTTTTTTAACCGGGTCCTTAATTCCGCTAATATTCCAAGGCAAAATTTCAACATCCTTAGCCATCATTTACAGCAGGAATATAACATGCTATATGATATGTTCCAGGGGTCCCAGAGGGACAAAGAATTAATGCCCACGGAGCCAGATCTAGCTTCACTGTTGTACTGAAGTCTGATTCCCAGTCTGATGTCTTCATAGATATGGCAAGTATTGTGGAAGTCATGTGGTCCAGTATCATGTGAATAACCATGCAAGTATAACAAAAAGAAAGGACAAGATGGAAAAAAGGAAAAAAAAGCCAGAAAACAAAAAAAAAAAACATTGAGAGGCAACCAAACCATGCTCGCATTCCAAGCCTAGGGATGTCAAGCATTTTCCTGCAGGAAGAAGTGGGGGGGGGGGGGCAACAGGATCCATCCAGGCTCGCATCCGAGAATAGTTCCCATTAGGGTAAAGATACGTGTACTGTAGATAAGGCAAAATATGATGTTGATCAAACATACGATCTCCGCCTTTAGCTTATTTCAGTGAAGAGGGCATCTCCAAACAACTGTGTAGTAAACATGAAGGACAACTCTGAGGAATAGTTTTGATTATTTAGAGTTGGCACTGTGGGGAGGTGGAGGTAGGTGTTGCTCGCTTCTGTCAAGCCACACAGCAGCCGCCTTGGGACTTTCAAAGAACAACGTTACACCCTAGCAACGATCCGGAGCTTAGCAGGGTAAAGCATGGCATACTGTATTTGGAGCATGCGAAAGTGCCTTTTAACATCTGCAAAACTGAGCTCTTTGCTTTTGGACCTCAATGGAATAGTCCAGAAAGAATGATACTTTGGAGGCATTCACATCAATATTACCCTTAGTACGGGCTAAAGAAAGGATCTTGTCTCTGTAGTGAAGCATTTTTAGGATGAATGGACGTTGTAGGTTACCTGGGGGTAGAGGTCTAGTAGGGATCATGTGTGCCCACTCCACTGCAAAGAAGGAGGTGAAGTTGTGCTTGTAAAAAACATTCAGCAGCCACTGTAGGATTCTTCCCTTCCATGCATTCTGGGAGGCCTAGAACATTGTTCCTTCTAAGTCTATTTTCTAAATCATCAATGCAATTTGCATGATGATTAGACTGCAAGACCTTGAGATCTCGTTGCACAGGACCCAGCTCATCCTCTATGTTGTTCACATGGCCCTCAAGAGCAGATGTGCACTCCCGCACTTTTTGCCTATCATGCCGCATGATTGTGACATCCTCTCTAAGATGGTGGAATTGAGAGGACAGGGAGTTTAGCATGAGATCGCAGTGCTGCACAGCCATAAACACGCCCCTGAGCATCAGCTCCTCTGCAGGACTAGATATAGCCGGCGGGGTAGTAGTTAACCAGGCCTCTCCCTCCCTTATTGCTACCGCTGTTACCATGACGCTTCCCATCATTATCTTCTCTGGTGTTGCGGTCTGTGTCCTCATTGTTTTCTTGGGGACATCACGCTGTTCGATACCGATGGGGTCGGTTGCCTCGCTCCAAGCAAATCTCTCCAGTCTTTCTGTTGCCCTGCTGCCTCTGTCCCTTCCCTGTGGCCAGGCCGGGAGGGGACCGGCGCCATCTTGCAGGCCTGGATCCGGCTCCGCTCTGAGTTCCTTTAGCCGCTTTGCCATTGCTCTGGTGATTAGGAGACAAAGTGCATCTGCATTTTCCCGGTCTCGGGGGAGGCGTCGTCACTAATAGCCTTGTGGGAGGAACTGATTCCAACTTCAGCCTTTAACTATTCTGAATTAAATCCAGAATGTACTTGCTGGAGGAAATTGCCGCTCACGGTGGGAGGAAGCTCCCCAGCCTTCCTCCCACTGGGAGACAGGAGTCATTGGGGTTTGGCGGGTTTAGGAAGCTCCTCAGCCTTCCTCCCACTGGGAGACAGGAGTCATTGAGGTTTGGCGGGTTTGTGAGGAGGATTAAATAGTATCCCTCCTCTACCCCTGCCCTTGTTCCCCATCCAATGCCTTTTTGGGGCAGTTATCCTGGTTGGGTTGAGTTTGCTGCCTTTGGCCATGAAAGGACCTCCAGCTACTGGTTTTCCTTTTAGATTCCGGGAAGGCTTTCTTTTTGTCTGCAGTGCATTTGAGCACCTCCCCTAGGCCTGATCCAAAAAGATGATTCCCTTGAAAAGGGGATGCTGCAAAGGTGCAGTTTAGACGCAGAGTGCCCAGTCCATGTTTTTAGCCACAGGGCTCCTCAGGCTGAGTTCACCAAGGCAGCGGATCTGGCTGCTAATTTGACTGACTCTGCTGATGCATCCACCAAGTAACCTACTGCCTTAAAAAGCAGAGGGAATGATTTTAAAATCTGCTGTCTTGAGGCGCCAGCCAACAGGTGTGACTGAAGCTGGGAAAGGCAACGCTCCTGATTTCTGGCAACACAAGTTGCCACTAAGGCTGGTTTTAGGCTGATAGAGGTAGAATCCCAAGCTCTGCAAAGTAGGACATCTCCCCTTTTGTCCATTGGGTCCTTTAGAGTTCCCATATCATCAAAGTCCAATTTTTTATAGATCTTACAGACAGGTGCATCCAGCTTCGGCACTATATTCCAAGGTTGGGAAGCATCTTCCTCCCCTAAAAAAAGGGCTTTCTTTCTGGATTGTGCCACTCTGATTTAATAGAATTCACTAGAGAACTATGCACTGGGAACACCCTCAATTTCTTAGCATGAGATCCTTAAGACATCTGGTCTTGCTTAGACAGCTGTACCTCTTCTACTTCCATCTCTGTATTGTTGTAAATGGCTTTAGGCAGATTGTCAACATCATCAAGGGAAAATTAGTATCTTGAGCCCCTGTAGAAGATGCCCTCTCCTTTTAAATCACCCTCTGAAGCCGAATCGGCCTGCAGAGAGGCTTGGTATCTGGTATCCTAATCTGGATCCTCTCCCTCCCCCCCCTTAGGTGGGGACTGGTATAACAGGTACCGCAGGACCCTGCATCTTTTCTATCAAACCTTTAAATGATTTAAAGGTTGAAGCGATCTCATCCTTGACTGATGAAAGAATTTTGTGGCATGCGGTTAGAGTCGTCCTTTACCAGACTAGTCACACACCTACGGCATAAGGGCTTTTCCCACGCAGAGCTTAGCCTAGCCGCAAAAACAGCACATTTTCTCTTGAGGGCCACCAACTCAGTCTTATCCTGGGCTTTAACCTATGTTAAGACAGGAGACAAATACGCAGTATTTAAGGCCTGGCCCTATCCCATGACACCCCTGTGCAGGGATAAACCACAGGCAGCTGAGACTATACCTTATAGCCCATAGGCCAGTAAGAAAAAATCCCCCCCCAGGTACTGCAAAAGGGGCCTGACCCCCAGCTTACCTAAGAGAAGCTGGTGCCCGCCGCAGCAGATTTTCCTGCCCTGCGAGAATACAGGGTTGTCCATGCTGCTTCCTGAGTGATTGCAGCCTCACTGGATCACACTCCAGCAGCCCGATTTTCTGCTGCCTGCGTCACTTTAAGAGGCCAGAAACACGAGCCTCCAGCGCCCACTGATGACGTCACTCGGCCAGCATGTATTGTCTATGCAATTTCCTGTTTAACCAGCATGGAACACATAGGCTCCGCCCCCGCCAGAAGTGACACGCCACACTCTTCTTCACACAGCAAGGCATGCAGAGCTGGCCAGGACACACGGGGAGCTGGGAGTCAGCCATCAGCAGTCCTCTCTCCCCAAGGCAGAAAACAGCAGGATGCACAGCCCCACTCCACTTCTCCAGGGAGGGATCATGCCAGGCATAAAAAAGGTATAGGTTGATTTTACAGGAAGCTCCGTAGCCAGCCTCCGTGACCTAGAGCTCCCCAAGTTCCTTCCACGTGTGACCTATCCTTCCGGAGGAAACACTAATACTGAGGTGTGGGCCTGGAGGACCGCCTTTTATCTTGAATGGGATATGTGTTTCCTGTCAGGAGGGAGGAGACTTAGGTCTCAGAGGCTGTCCTGGAAGACGATTGGAGAAAAATGTGTTCATGTATGGCCAGCATGACAGCAGGCACACATAGCTTGTATCAAGCTACCTGCCTTATGGCAAGGAAGTCTGTCATGAATAATATTACATAACAATCCTGTCTGAAAATCTGCAAAAACATTTTGCTATTTGGTTTTTATAACAAAAAAAAAATCAGAATATATCTCATTGTTTGTAGGCATTTTAGCTTTCAAACAAACCAATTAATATATACTTATTTTTTACCAATGACAGCAGAATACAATTTGGCCTAAATATATAAAGATTGTTCCTTTTTATTGGACATTTTATAGCAGAAAATAAAAAATATATTTTTTTCTAAATTGTTTTTTTTTTTGTCATTCATATAATAAAAGCTAACAAATGCCAGTGGTGCGCTTCCGCTGGCGACCCGTGATCACCTGGTACAGCAGAAAAGCGCTCTGTCAGGCGGCATGACAGAGATCTACTGATCCCAGTGACCGGGATCAGTTAGATCTGTCATGCCCCTGCCAGCCCAGCCCCCACACAGTTAGAACATGCCTAGGGAACGCAGATAAGCCCTTTATTGTTCCCTGCAGGGTAACCCCTTCCCTGCCAGTGACATTTATGCAGTAATCAGTGGCTATTTTTAGATCTGATCGCTGTATGCATGTCAATGGTCCCAAAAAAGTGTCAAAAATGTCCGATACGTCCGCCGCAATATCGCAGTCCTGATAAAAATCGCAGATCGCCGCCATTACTAGTAAAAAAAAAGTAAAAACGCCATAAATTAATTCTTATCGTTTGTAAGCGCGGCAACTTTTGAGCAAACCAATCAATATACGCCTATTGCGATTTTTTTTACCACAAATATGTAGAAGAATACATTTTGGCCTAAACTGATGAATAAATGTGTTTTTTTTATATTTTTTTTGGACATGTATTATAGCAAAAAGTAAGAAATATTGTTTTTTTTTCGAAATTGTCAATCTTTTTTTGTTTATAACGCAAAAAATAAAAACCGCAGAGGTGATCAAATACCACCAAAAGAAAGCTCTATTTGTGGGAAAAAAGGACATGAATTTCATTTGGGTAAAACACTGCATGATCGCACAATCGTTAGTTAAAGTGACGCAGTGTCGAATCGCAAAAAGTGCTCTGGGGTCAGGATGGGGTTAAATCCTTCCGAGGCTGAAGTGGTTAACAAGATTAGGTGTTATCTGATTGAAAAGGGCCCAGATCAAAGATGGTGCTTTTGGAAAATGTAAACCACAAGGATGCACTTTCAATGCCACTTGGTTTACCAAAAATGTACCTAGTGGTAGAAATATTGATTGTGCATGGTTGATTTATAGGGATGGGCGCAAGTTCGACGCAAACTTTGGGTGTTCGCCTGTTTGGCGAATCACGAACATTCTGGGGCACTTGTGGGAAATTTGAGAGCCCCATAATGCAGTGAAATTGAGGGAAATGCCGCCCAATGATTGGTCAAAGACTGCACATGACCTGCATGCTTTGGCCAATCACAGTACGTTCTGCTGTGAGAGCCATGATTGCTCAATGGCAGGGTGCTTTTGGCCAATCATGGATCAGGGGTTTCACTCCACGCCCACACTATATAAAGCCGCTTGTACAGTGGCTCTATGTAGTGCTGTGTGTAACGTGGAGAGAGATAGTTTAGCTAGTGGAGTGTAGGAAATTCAGTGCAGAGAGAAATACTAGGTAGATAGATGCGATCTGTATACAGTTAGTGCAGGCAGTGTAGACATTATACAGGCAGTGTAAGAATATATATGTACCTTCCATAGTGTGTGTATATATATATATATATATATATATACACACACATACACAGTATCTCACAAAAGTGAGCACACCCCTCACATTTTTGTAAATATTTTATTACATCTTTTCATATGACAACACTGAAGAAATGACACTTTGCTACAATGTAAAGTAGTGAGTGTACAGCTTGCATAATAGTGTAAATTTGCTGTCCCCTCCAAAAAAACTCAACATACAGCCATTAATGTCTAAACTCCTGGCAACAAAAGTGAGTACACCCCGAAAATGTCCAAATTGGGCCCAATTAGCCATTTGTTAGTGTTACAAGGTCTCAGGTGTGAATGGGAAGCAGGTGTGTTACATTTGGTGTAATCACTCTCACTCTCTCATACTGGTCACTGGAAGTTCAACATGACACCTCATGGCAAAGAACTCTTGGAGGATCTGAAAAAAAGAACTGTTGCTCTACATAAAGATGACCTAGACTATAAGAGGATTTCTAAGACTGTGAAACTGAACTGCAGTACAGTGGCCAAGACCATACAGTGGTTTAATAGGACAGGTTCCACTCAGAACAGGCCTTGCCATGGTCGACCAAAGCAATTCAGTGCACATACTCAGCGTCATTTCCAGAGGTTGTCTTTGGGAAATAGACGTATGAGTGTTGCCAGCATTGTTGCAAGGGTTGAAGGGGTCAGCCTGTCAGTGCTCAGACCATATGCCGCACACTGCATCAAATTGGTCTGCATGGCTGCTGTCCCAGAAGGAAGCCTCTTTTAAATATGATGCACAAGATAGCCCTCAAACAGTTTGCTGAAGACAAGCAGACTAAGGACATGGATTACTGGAACCTGTGGTCTGATGAGACCAAGATAAAATTATTTGGTTCAGATGGTGTCAAGCGTGTGTGGCAGCAACTAGGTGAGGAGTACAAAGACAAGTGTGTCTTGCCTACAGTCAAGCATGATGGTGGGAGTGTCACGGTCTGGGGCTGCATGAGTGTTGCTGGCACTGGGGAGCTACAGCTCATTGAGGGAACCATGAATGCCAACATGTACTGTGACATACTGAAGCAGAGTATGATCCCCTTCCTTTGGAGACTGGGCCGCAGGGCAGTATTCCAACATAACGACCCCAAACACTTTTCCAAGATGACCACTGGCTTGTTAAAGAAGCTGAGGGTAAAGGTGATGGACTGGTCAAGCATGTCTCCAGACCTAAACTCTATTGAGCATCTGTGGGGCATCCTCAAATGGAAGGTGGAGGAGTGCAAGATCTCTAATGGCTCGTACACACGGGACGACGATCGTGTTCAACACGTCGTACTCACGACCGTTTCATGCAGAATCGATCGTCTGTGGCGGCGCTTTCAACAGTTGAACGTACGACGGTCGTTCATGGGAGTTGTATGTGCAGACTAGAAAACTTGGTTGTGTCAACAAGCTCGCATACGACCGTTGAGTCGTGTGTAGAGCAGCTGTGTTCAACAAAGTTGTATTGTGCTAAACACGCATGCGCCAAGTCCACTTTCAACTAACATGAAATTAGAAAGGAGCCCAAAAGGTGACGCTACTTCCTCATTATACGCTCGTTCGCGTCATCACGTTCGGCCGGCCGCAAGTTGTATGTACTACCGTCGTGTGCATGTCAGTGGGCTACATACGACCGTCAACGTACGATTCAACACGGTCGTGTGCACGATCGTCGTCCCGTGTGTACGAGCCATAACATGCACCAGATCCATGATGTCATGATAGAGGAGTGGGAGAGGACTCCAGTGGCAACCTGCGAAGTCCTGGTGAACTCCGTGCCCAAGGGGGTTAAGGCAGTGCTGGAATATAATGGTGGCCAAACAAAATATTGACACTTTGGGACCAATTTGGACACTTTCACTTAAGTGTGTACTCAATTTTTTTGCCAGCGGTTTAGACATTAACGGCTGTGTGTTGAGTTATTTTGAGGGGGCAGCAAATTTACACTGTTATACAAGCTGTACACTCACTACTTTACATTGTAGCCAAGTGCAATTTCTTCAGTGTTGTCACATGAAAAGGCATAATAAAATATTTACAAAAATGTGAGGGGTGTACTCATTTTTGTGAGATACTGTATATAAATTACACAATGCCTTTAGTGTAGACTATATACAGTTCATTCAGTGTATAGTATATAGAGCCAGTTTAGGCAGTGTAAGAATATATATGTAATATATATATATATATATATATATATATATATTGTAATGGTGAGAGTCCCTGTCCTTATGGGATTAGATTAAAAAGGGACACAGAGTTTGCATGTCAGCTGACTGCAAGACTACAGAAAATATATTCTAAATGGAGAAAACTGCTCTGGCAGCTTTCTCCAAATTTTGTTATTACCGGATGGGACTCTGTAGTTTGGAGATCCCTAAGCGACTTGGGTGGGACGGGATCTCCAACCCTGTGTCTGGGTCTTATGGACAGCCAGCAGGTTGTGTGCGCAGATGGACACAGCCAATTTAATGAGGGGCTGGCGAGAGCAGTAGGAGAAGGAAGGTGGAGGATGAGCAGCTTGTTGTTGCTGTTTTTTGACAAACCCCTGTCAGGAAGACTGTCTGCCCTGTGGGTGACTGCAGCCCCAGTAAGGGGGATTCTATGCCCAGGGACTGGAAAAGGCTGGCCAGCTTTGAGAGTCGGGGAGACTAAAGAAGCCAGTGAGTCCAGGGGGCTGGAAGGAATCAGGGCTGTTGGGAGCAAGCAGAGGAACTGCTGAGAAGAGAGCCAGGTGGCTTGGTATGTTTTCATTTAAGTGCTTATGAAGTTTAAACCCCTGCGTGGGAAGACCAAATGAACTTTTGTTTTCTTTTTCTGTTTAATAAAGGTGGGCTACCAGGCCCTTAACTATAATGCTTGTCTGACGTGGACTCACTGCACAAAAAAGGCATCTATCGCTTGAGCTAAACACCCATATATATATATATACAGTTGTGCTCATAAGTTTACATACAGAATTTATATCTTGGCCATTTGAATGAGAACACAAAAACATTTCTTTTACTCATGGTTAGTGTTTGGCTGAAGCCATTTATTATCAATCAACCTCTTTTTAAATCATAATGGTAACAGAAACCACCCAAATGACCCTGATCAAAAGTTTACATATCCCAGTTTTTAATACCGTGTATTGCCCCCTTTAACATCAATGACAACTTGATGTCTTTTGCTATATTTGTGGATGAGGCTCTTTATCTTCTCAGATAGTAAAGCTGCCCATTCCTCTTGGCAAAAAGCCTCCAGTTCCTGGAAATTCTTGGGCTGTCTTGCATGAACTGCATGTTTGAGATCTCCCCAGAGTGGCTCAATGATATTGAGGTCAGGAGACTGAGATGGCCACTCCAGAACCTTCACTTTATTCTGCTGTAGCCAATGACAGGTCAACTTGGCCTTGTGTTTTGGATCATTGTCATGTTGGAATGTCCAATACGTCCCATGCACAGCTTCCTGGCTGATGAATGCAAATGCTCCTCCAGTATTTTTTGAGAACATACTGCATTCATCTTGCCATCAATTTTGACCAAATTTCCCGTGCCTTTGTAGCTCACACATCCCCAACATATCAGCGATCCACCTCTGTGTTTCCCAGGCCATGTTGACTCCTCTCCAAATGTAGAGTTTTGGTTGTGACCAAAAAGCTCAATTTTTGGTCTCATCACTCCAAATGACTGTGCCAGAAGGTTGAGGCTTGTCTCTGTGCTGTTTGGTGTATTGTAAGTGGGATACTTTGTGGCATTTGCCTAGTAATGGCTTTCTTCTGGAGACTTGACAATGCAGCCCATCTTTCTTCAAGTGCCTCCTTATTGTGCAGCTTGAAACAGTCACACCACGTGTTTTCAGAGAGTCCTACATTTATTTGTGGAATTTTCTTTGCATTCCGAACAATTTTCCTGGCAGTTGTGGCTGAAATTTTAGTTGGTCTACCTGACCTTGGTTTTGTTCGACAGAACCCCTCATTTTCCATTTCTTAATTAGAGTTTGAACACTGCTGATTGACATTCTCAATTCCTTGGATATTTTTTTATATCCCTTTCCTGTTTTATATAGTTCAACCACCTTTGCCCGAAGATCCTTTGACAATCATTTTGCTTTCCCCGTGACTCAGAATCTAGAAACATCAGTGCAGCACTGGATGAAAGATGCAAGGGTCTGTCAGAAGTCCAGAAACTCATTGACCTTTTACACACACACACACACACACACACTAATTACAAGCAAACAGATCACAGGTGAGGATGGTTACCTTTAATAGACATTCAAACCCCTTTGTGTCAACTTGTGTGCATGTTATCAGGCCAAAATCACCAGGATATGTAAACTTTTAATCAGGGTCATTTGGGTAGTTTCTGTTGTCATTATGATTTAATAAGAGTACACACAGTTGATTGATAATAAATAGCTTCAGCCAAACACTAACCATGAGTGAAATTAATGTTTTTGTGTTCTCATTCATATGCTCTGAAAAATAGCCAAGAAATCATAACTTCTGCCAGGGTATGTAAACTTATGAGCACAACTGTATATTTTTTCTTCAACCACTAGTGAAGCGCATGCCTTCCTATATTAAGGATTTGAGGCATGTGATGAACATCCTTTTAGATTATGTACCATCTGACGGTTTGCTCCTAGTGACAGCAGATGTCACATCCTTATACATTATTATACCCAATCATTTAGGCCTATCCGCAGTAAGATATTATTTAGAGAAGGACTCTGAGTTACCTCAGGAACAGGTGGATTTTGTCATGGAACTTCTAGAATTTGCTGCCACCCATAACTACTTCTGGTTTGACCAGAAGTATTATAGCCAGATTAGGGGGGTTGCAATGGGTGC
The DNA here is from genome assembly GCA_018402905.1 of Glandirana rugosa. Taxonomy (NCBI): domain Eukaryota; kingdom Metazoa; phylum Chordata; class Amphibia; order Anura; family Ranidae; genus Glandirana; species Glandirana rugosa. The sequence goes on from BLSH010348385.1 coordinate 254,782, forward strand.
AAAATATGCACCCAGTCTTGCCAATTTATTCATGGCTCTATGGGAGGAGGACATCATCTATGCCCAGCGTAGGCCAGAAGTGGTCCTCTGGGCCAGGTATATTGATGACGTCCTCCTCCTATGGGATGGGGACCGTCAGAGTCTGAAAGACTTTTTTAAATTTCTCAACTGTAATGATAGAGGCATTGAGCTTAATTATGTGGCACACCCAAAAAAAGTCAACTATTTGGATCTTAATATAGAAGTTAAAAATGGGCGGTTTACCACCTCAACGTATTTCAAATCCTCGGATCGGAATTCCTTTATCCCCTTGAACAGTTGTCATCATCCACCCTGGCTCAAGGGAGTTCCAAAGGAGCAGTATATGCGGCTTCGCCGTAATTGTACGGACCTTGGGGACTTTTTTCAACAGTCTGAGATCTTGACTCAAAGGTTCAGTCAAAAGGGGTACAGTAGTGCTTTTTATCTTCCACTTTGGAAGAGGTGTCTAAGATGAATAGGGATGATCTGCTTGGGGAGAGACCAAGTAACGATAGTGACAATATTCCCCCCCCAATTGCCATTTATTACAACTTACTCCTATCAAGCTAGGAAAGTTAAGCAGCTAATATCCAAACATTGGCATATCCTTAAGAGTGATAGGATTTTAGTTAATAGTCTCCCCGATCGCCCTACTGTGATCTACAATGGTGCTTCCTCCCTTAGAAACAGAGTCGCCCAAAATGTGATTAACCCTCCCACGAAAAAGCTGGCCTTTTTCCTGAAATTAACTGGTTTCTATAAATGTGGGAAATGTAGCGTCTGTTCCCTGAACAATCTCACTGGGAAGAAGACTCAGACCTTCGTGTCTGCAAGTAGATTGGTCCAATTTAGAATTGGGCCCTTCATCACTTGCAACACGAAGGCCATAGTTTATATGCTGCAGTGCCCTTGCGGGCTACAATATGTGGGCCGGGCTAAGCGTCCCTTACAAGTCCGGCTCAATGAGCATATAATAAATATACTCACAGGATTTAAAAACCACTCTGTGTCTAAACATTACCGGGACCACCATAATAGGGATCCATTCAAAACCCTATTCCTAGGCATTAACCATTACACCCCCATTGGCGGGGGGGTTCTACTTTAAGGGGGATTTCACAACTTGAAATGTCCTGGATATATAGGATTAAATCCTATACCCCTATGGGTTAAATATAGTCATCGATACTAATGCCTTCATTGACAACTCCTAGCCCATGGGTTATCTGATTCCGGGATTGGTCCCAATTTGCTTTGTTAGCCCTAAGGATTTAGGCCAAGGGGATGGTAATTTGGTGTGCAGAGTGTGCCCTTAGATAGTTGAACATTCTTTGGCCCACCACTTACTGGTGGGCTGTATAACCACTTATGATAGCCGTACTGTTCCCCGGTTTACATATGTAACCAGATGATGGTATGTTTAGTAGATGGGTCCAATTGATGCTAGATTATGGAAATATTTTGTAAACTGGTTCCGAGACTTGAGCCGCCTATAATTTAAGATTTAAAAAAGAAAGGGAAAGAAAAAAAAAGGGATTTTATTATAACTTACCGTAAAATCCCTTTCTCTGAGTTCACTGACAGACGCAGCTCTTCTTATGACACATGGGGTTATGCTCATATCACTAGGAGTAGACTAGGCAAAAATAAAACAAAAGCATAGGTTGGCCCCTCCCAGGGGGCTGTCCTCACCTTAGCATATAATCCCCCTGCTCTGCATAGCACATCATTTCTTAACAAGCCGTACAAACTCCACAGAGGGGTAGGTGCTGCGTCTGTCAGTGAACTCAGAGAAAAGGATTTTACAGTAAGTTATAATAAAATCCCTTTTACTCTTACGTTCACTGACAGACGCAGCTCTTCTTATGACACATGGGGATGTCCCAAAGCTGTGCCAATCAAGAGGGGTGGGCTAACTATAACAACAGTACCCAACAAAAAAGCCCTCTCAGGCGGCGCCATCTGTGCCTAAACTGCCGCTTGTAATACTTTGCGGCCAAAGGCAGCATCCGCAGATGCTGAAACATCAATCTTGTAAAACTTAGTAAATGTATGCACTGAGGCTCAAGTAGCCGCTTTGCACACCTGAGACACCGAGGCCTGGTGTCTAAGCGCCCAGGAAGTACTAACTGCCCTGGTGGAATGAGCCGTGACTGGAAACGGGGGAACCTTGCCCCGAACTTCATATGCATGAAGTTGATCCAACGAGAAATGGTAGCTGATGAGGCTGCCATGCCTTTGCGCGACCCTTCCATCAGCACAAATAAAGAATCAGACTTCCGAAAGGAAGCTGTAGAAAACAAATACACCCGCAAAGCCCTCACCACATCCAAAGAATGTAGTTCAATTTCCTTGGGATGCGATGGGTGCGGGCACAACGAGGGAAGAACAATATCCTCATTCAAATGAAAAGAATAAACCCCCTTCGGAAGAAACGAAGGGGAAGGTCGCAAAACCGCCTTGTCCTTATAAAGGACCAAGTAAGGTGACTTGCAGGATAATGCTGCCAACTCAGACACCCGTCTAGCGGATGTAACAGCCACCAAAAAGGCCACTTTCTGCGACAACAGTCGCAAGGGAATGTCCCTAATCTTTTCATATGGTGGCTTCTGCAGCACAGAAAGCACCAGATTCAAATTCCACGGCGCCAGAGGTGACCGTATCCGAGGGGCCACATGACGTACACCCTGTACAAATGTACGGATCAACGAATGTGACACCAAGGGCCGTTGAAAAAGAACCGCCAGGGCCAAAATCTGACCCTTAAGCGTACTTAACGCCAGGTTCTTGTCCAGTCCCTGCTGTAAAAAAGCCAGTACTCTGGACACTGTATAAGAGCAGGGGTTCCAACCCCCTGTCTCGCACCAGGCAATATAGGCCTTCCAGGTCCTATGATAAATCTTACGTGAAGTACCCTTACGTGCTCCAATCATAGTAGGGATCACGGAGTCCGAGACACCCCTATCCCTCAACACCTGGGACTCAATAGCCAAGCCGTCAAAGCCAGCGCGGGTAAAGCAGGGTGCAAGATGGGCCCCTGAGACAGTAGGTCTCCGCGAAGCGGAAGACGCCACGGAACATCTGTCACCATCCGCACAACGTCGGCGTACCAAGGACGCCGAGGCCAATCCGGAGCTACCAGGATTCCCTCTGCTTCTATCCTGCGCAGAACCCGTGGTAGAAGCTTTAGGGGAGGAAAGATGTACAGTAACCGATACCGACCCCAGGGTGCTACCAGTGCGTCTGAGGCGACTGCCAACGGATCTCTTGTTGTGCACACAAAGGTCAGTACCTTGTGATTGAACCTGGAGGCCATGAGGTCCACCTCTGGTTGTGCCCCACTTGAGGCAAATCTGGTGGAACACTTCTGGATATAGGGACCACTCCCCCTGATCCAGAGTCCGGCGGCTGAGAAAGTCCGCCTGCCAGTTTTCCACGCCTGGAATGTAGATTGCAGAGAGCTGGCATGTGAAGTTCTGCCCACTGAAGGATCAGAGCCGCCACCGCGGCTGCTGCCGAGCTTCTCGTTCCGCCCTGATGGTTCACATATGTCACAGCCGTGGCATTGTCCGACTGAACCCGGACAGGAAGGCCTTGCGGCCTCACCGACCAACGGGACAGATAAAGTCTGATCGCTCTCAATTCCAGTACATTTATCGGAAGGCAAGCTGACCAACGACCCTGGGCAGAGAACTTCCCCAGGACCCCTCCCCAGCCCGACATGCTGGCATCCGTCGTTATTATCAACCAATTGAGGGGGAGAAAACATTTTCCAAATTTTAGGGCTGGAGCCCGAATCCACCAAATCAAGGATCCTCGGGACTGATGATCCAACCTGATCAGTCTGTCTAGGGATAGGGGAGATTTGTCCCATTGCGACAAGATCGCCTTCTGCAGGAGCCGAGTGTGACTCTGGGCGTAAGGTATCGCTTCGACCGCCGACACCATAAGCCCCAACACTCGCACACAGAACCGTAAGGAGGTCCACTGGCGGGATAACAGGGTTCCCACTGCTGCCTGTAATGTCAGGAGCTTGCTCGGTGGTAAAAACACCCTTGCCTGCACCATGTCCAGAATCAGACCCAGGTATTCTAGCCGATAGGATGGAGTCAACAATGACTTCTGCAGGTTGATCAGCCAACCGAATTCTTTTAACGTGGACACCGTGATCATCACATTCTCCTCCAGAGCCGCAGCTGACCCTGCTCTCAGGAGCAAATCGTCGAGGTACGCTACCACCGCGATACCTCTCTGTCTCAACAGTGCCAGCATCGGGGCCACCACCTTGGTGAACACTCGGGGAGACAAAGCCAGCCTGAAGGGAAGTGCCACAAACTGGTAATGCAGATCTCCCACTGCGAAGCGTAGAAAACGCTGGTGACTGCGACAAACTGGAATGTGAAGATACGCGTCACTGATATCCAGGGACGCCATAAATTCCCCTTGGTGCAGGGCGGCCACAACCGAGCGGATGGACTCCATCCTGAATCTCTTTAAAGGAATTTTAAGTTTGAAGGGAAGAACCTTTCTGGGGGTAGAGAGATGAACTCTATCCTGCACCCGGAGGACAGCACCTCCAGCACCCACCGATCGGTGATGCGGGCAGCCCATTTGTCTGCGAACCCCAGCAACCGGCCCCCCACCCGTGAGTCGGGCGGGGGCAACCCATCATGCAGAGGTTGACTTATCCTTTGTTTTTTCGGACTTATGTTGCCAGGGCCTTTTACTGGACCCAGCGGAAGCCTTACCGGACTTGAAGCCCTTACCCGCTGAGCCGGGTGCACGAAAAAACTTCTTCTGACCTGAAGAAACAGGGCCCTGCCTACGGCGAAGATCCCGCCGTTTTGGCTCCAGAAGGAAAGTAATCTTCCCTCCCGTGAAATCCTTAATGATTTAATCCAACTGTGGGCCAAACAGAAGCCCTTCCTGAAAGGGAAGATCTGTAAGAGCTTTCTTTGAAGCCTGGTCACCTGACCAAGAGCGGGCCACAGCAACCGCCTGATAACAATTGCAAAAACAGACATTTTTGACAGTATGGGAAGTAGATCCAAGGCCGCATTGCATATGTAGCGGAGACCTTCTTCCAAGTGTTGTGCACGTTGCACCTCAGCCTGTGCACACTCACAAGTTAAACCGGTTTGCAGTGTGGCAGCGTGCTCGTGAAGAGATTGCACTGGTGTGCAGTGTGGCAGCGTGCTCGTGAAGAGATTGCGCCGCAAGAGCAGCCGCCAGAGCAGCCGCCAGAGCTCAGCCAACAAGAACCGTGCCTTAGACACTGCTTTCGTGCGGCGATCGGTCGCCTCTTTAAAAGATGGAGACCCCTCCAAGGGAATGGTCATTGCCTTATTTAGACGGGCCACTGGTGGATCCACTGCTGGGGAAGCCCATCTCTTAGTAAAGCCATCCTCAAAGGGGTAGCGAACAGCAAAGCTTTTGGTTACTATCGCTTTGTCGCGCGAAAAAGGAGCCCCCTGACCACCTTCGCAGTCTGAGGGTATCAGTTCACCCTCTGACAGGTCCACGGGGGTTCCCGTGACCACCGAGGCGGCGCTCTCTGGTTCTGAATTCTCCCCTGAAGAATGACGGGTCCCCCGTCTGGGGAAAGAACTCCCCAAATACCGCCCTCAGCTGTTCCGAGGTCACCAAGGTTCCCGGGGTGGATTGTTGCTCCGCAGGTACCCGTGCCATAGCACTGCCGGCCTCTGACATCCCAGACTTCCGGCACCCCCACTGTGTGACCACCACCTCTACCCCACCAATCAGCCAGGGAGACCGGGAGGGTTGCACCCACCGCTACCAGCACCCAAGGATAGCCAGCTATACTTGCTGTTTTAAATGGGGGAATGGGAGATGACAACCCCAGATGCGTCCCCACTAATAGGCCCTCACCGGCCGGCTACCTTAGAAGCTGCCCAGGTGCCCACTCTCCACGCCCTAAGACGAAAGAGGGACCTACTCACCGATCCGACGGGCACAGCGGGTAGCCACCAGGAGCAGACTTACCTCCCCACGGAGAGGCATGCTGCTGGCCAGGCCCCTGGACAGGAACAGAACCCGTCACTGGGCTCTAGTGGGATTAGCCACTGGTCGCCCGCATGAAACAGGAGCTATGCTAAGGGTAGCTCGCATAGACGTTGGCCGGACTGGGGAAAGTTTTTGGATTCTAGATATCCTCTATACCACCAGTCGGCTTCTTGATAGCAGTCTTCGTCAGAAAAAACCTTTAGGAGACCGCAGATCCCATAGGGAACCAGGTCTACTCCTTGCACTAGGCAATAAAAACTGATGTGCTATGCAGAGCAGGGGGATTATATGCTAAGGTGAGGATGGCCAACCTATGCTTTTGTTTTATTTTTGCCTAGTCTACTCCTAGTGATATGAGCATAACCCCATGTGTCATAAGAAGAGCTGCGTCTGTCAGTGAACGTAAGAGTAAAATATATTTTGTAAACTGGTTCCGAGACTTGAGCCGCCTATAATTTAAAAGATTTAAAAAAGAAAGAAAAGGAAAAAGGAAGAGAAGAGGAAAGGAAAAAAAAAATTTTTTTTTTTATTCATTTAATTCATTTTTTAAATTTATGCAGAATTTGGATCCCGGTTTTTACTTTATCCCTGGTGGAGTTCTATCTATAATACATTTTTTGAGAGTATTGTTTGAATAAGATTTTTCATGAGATTAATAGATTATATTCTTTAGGGATTTAGAAAATATATATATATATATATATATATATATATATATATATATATATATAAAAATGAAAGTCCAGGATTGCTGCACACAATTTCTTTAATAGTTTTAAAGTATCAAAATACAAGCATCATTCAAGAATTTTCTTCAAATGGTAACATACTGATCATAAAAAGATCATGTAAGTCAAAGTCCATAACAAGACAATGATCTTGCTTCATATTTACCAACAGTTTCGGGCTATTGTCCTCCTCTCACGCCCTTTCTCAAGGTATGGAACAATATTCAAATCACATTCTATTAGTGCTATTTATTCACAATCGATGAAGAATCAATTAGGACAATTACTTTGATAATTATTCACATCTGATGTTTAGACTCAAACAACAAAAAAGAAAACAAACAAATGTATATGTGAAAAAGCAAATAAACAAATAAATAAAACAAACCAATCAAAGAGCCAGGCCCAGACCAATTAGATCAGATCCTTATTTTAAAGCTTAGACCCCTATAGGAATAGATGCAGATCAAAATACCCTTTAGGAAAAAGAGTATCCAAACTGTTTATCCAGAAAACCTCTCTCTTTCTTAATTTAGTTTCTCCTCTTATCACCTCCCCTCCTATCTTGTGTCACAGATTCTATTACCATAAACCGTAACTGGGACACTGTATGTCCCATATCTACAAAATGCTTAACCAAAGGTAATTTTGTTAATTTATCTCTTATTGCATATTTATGTCTTGCTATCCTATCTTTTACCTTCTGAGTGGTCTCCCCTATATAGAGGAGACCACAGGGACATTTAATAAGGTATACCACACATGCCGATTGGCATGTGTGGTATCCCTTAATTTCCAAAGTTTCCCCAGTATGTGGGCGATTAAACGTTTTCCCTTTAATCATGCTGTTGCACTGAATGCAGCTTAGACACGAATAGGAACCATAATTAGGGGTACCCAAAAAGGTTCTACTAACATTCGTTTTTTTGATCCTGCCAACGTCCGATCTAACCACCCGGGAGTAAATTGTACGCCCCTTGCGATAGGCCAACATTGGGACATATTGAAATTCCTCAATGGATGGATAATTGTCCCACAGAATTGTCCAATGTTTTTTAATGATATTAAAAACTCTCTTTCAGTATGGATGGTATTTTGTCACAAACGGTAACCTCCTTTGACCTCTGTATTTTTTTGTTGTTTTCTCTGCTTCTGTCCTAATCTTTTTTAATTCCTCTCTTTTATAACCTCTCTTTTCTAGTTTGTTTTCTACCTCATCAAGACGTTCTTCCCTAATTTTGGGGTCACTCACAATGCGTCAAATACCTGAAAACTGACTCTTGGGTACTGATTTAAATACACCTGGTGGGTGAAAGCTTTTCTAGTGCAACAATTGATTGAGGTCCACAGGTTTCACATATAAATCACTTTTCAATCTACCTGCCTCCAGCATTACCATAACATCCAAGAAGGGCAAACTCCTATCACTAAAATTGATACTAAATTCCAATCCTGGAAGTAACAAATTAATGCAAGAATGAAACAAAAGTAAGGTATCCATGCCGCCCCCCCATATTGCGAACACATCATCCACAAAATGGCACCAGCCTAGGCAATGTTCCTTAAACAATACGTTAGTATAAATCAGAGATTCCTCTATCATATTCATAAAGGCGTTCGCATATGGGGGGGGCGACATTTGAACCCATAGAGGCCCCCCTCAACTGCCTGTAATGCTGTTCGCCATACAAGAAAATATTTTCCTCCAACACTATCTTCAAGAGTTGTAACAAAAATTCTATTTGAGATTCACTATATAAACCTGAAGCCGTTCAAAGGCGTTTGCATGCTTCCAAACCCAATTCATAAGGTATATTAGTGTATAAACTGGTCACGTCCCAGGTGACCAGCATGGATCCCGGTCTTATCTACAAAAGTTTAAGTTTACTCAGAAAATCATCTGTATCTCTGATATATGACTTAGTATTTTTTATTAAACGTGTAATACACCTATCTAAATATTTAGCAATTGGAGATGTCACGGAATCCATGCTGGACACTATGGGACGACCCGGCGGGTTCACCGGGTCCTTATGAACTTTTGGCAGTATATAAAACACTGGTGTAATCGGAAACTCATTAATTAGAAACTTACTAGTTATTGCATCAATTATCCTATTGTCTTTTGCCCTTTTTACCAAGTTTTTAATTTTCCTTTGTACCTCAAAAATTGGGTTACCATTCAATTGGCAATAAGTATTATCATCCATCAGATGTTTCAGAACCTCTCTTTCATATTTAACCATGTCCATAATCACTATTGCACCTCCCTTGTCAGCTGGCTTGATTATAATATCACTCCTAGCTGACAAGGAATCTAAAGCCAATTTTTCCTCCTTAGAGAGATTGTTAGGTATATGGTGAATTAGAGTGCAATCATACAGAAAAGCTTTCATATCCTGCTCAACCTTTTTTATATATAACTCCACTGCCGGAGATGATGTAGGAGGTGCCATATTACTTTTATTGGACAAATCAAGGTGTTTAATAGACAACAAAGGTGGATCAGGATATAAAGCAGTAGGTTTTGTGGAAAAGAAAGCTTTAAGACGTAACTGTCTATAAAATCTGTAGAGATCTTGCTTGAAAATAAACTTGTCTATATGTTCTTTTGGACAAAAGCCTAACCCTCTATTTAACACATCAATCTCAGTGTCCGACAATTGAACAGATGAAATATTAAGTACCACATTGTCCATTATGGTCTGCGTTGTCTCATCCTGCGTGTAGTCACTCCTCGTTGTCCTGGTTCTCCTACATCTCCTGCCCCCCCTCCTCGTCTTCTTGGGGGGTCTTATATACCTCCTTCCAAAAAACCAGGATCATTAATATTAGATGAAGCTGATGATATCACACAGGAGGAAGAGGTATGAAATGTCTTATACCGGTGTCTTTGTCCCAGCCTCTGAGTACCAAACCGTTGGAAGTTGGGATCAGCCCAATTATACACTCAGTCATTAGTATAATCTTCCTTATCACGTTCCAATTTTGTCCTCTTACGTGATTCCACATCCTTCCTAGAAGGTATCAATTTCTCAGTCTGATTTTTCTTCATTTTAACAAATTCCTCGTCCCAATAAATCAATCATTTGAGTCTCAACCTCTGCAATTTGTTTAGTGAGGGAGACACGTTCCATTTGTAAATATTGTACAGTCAAAGTCATAATGTCAAAGGAACATTTGTTGATGATCTGCATAAATGTTGTCTTAAAGTCCTGATTCTGTGTAGAGTTGAGTGAACCCGGACTGTAAAGTTCGGGTCCGTACCGAACTTTGGGGTGTCCGGGACCCGGACCCGGACTTTTCAAAAAAAGTCCGGGTTCGGGTCCGGGGTTCTGGTAATTTTAATGAAAATTCTTAAAAATGCTGTAAAAAAGTCCAGGAAGGTCCTAGAGGTCTGCAAAAGGAAGGAAAATGGGGGTAAGG
>BLSH010348385.1:286227-311894 GCA_018402905.1 Glandirana rugosa
GTGGTGATACCCGGTAAAGGCATCCGGAGGCTGCCCCTTGGGGGGGGGCAATGTTAGGAAAAAGGAACAAATCTGCTGTTTTGGCATTTTCCGCGGTGGCGCGCGCTCCCGTGCGCGCGCACGCGCCGGAAACGGCGCCAAACGGGCCTATTTAAACCTGGAGGCCCTGGAGACAAGTGCTGCTCGTTCTACAGCGTTCCCGACCTGTGAGCCCCAGCCTCTGATACCTGTTCCTGCGTTGTTCTGCCTCCTGTTTGACCCGGCTTGTCCCGACCTGTTGCATGCCTCCTTCTCCGACCCCGGCTACCCTTGACCATCCGATTGTCTGCTCCTGTGTACCTTTGCTGCCCGCCCGTGTATCGAACCTTGCTTGGACTCTGACTACTCTTTTGCCTGATCCTTTGTACTTTCTTGCCTGCCCGTTGCCGACCCTGCCTGAACGACCACCCGTCTACCTGCACGCCTCCTGGAGCTTCGCTACATCATCGGTGATCCTCCAGCCCTCGTGCCATCCCGCACTCTTGGGCCTCTGTCCCCACTACCAGGGGTCCTTGAATCGGGTGCGCAAGAGCGGTTGTTCCCTGCACAAGACAGACTCCACCGTCAGGTACGTGACAGTTATGCTCTCCATGGCAGCAAAAATAGGGCATCCTGGGGGGTTCTCAAGATTTTTATAAACTTTGGGTAGATGGTAGAAGTGAGGGGTAGAGTAATGCTCTCTAGTGAGGAAGGATGCCTCAGTCTTGGTGATGATCCCTTCCGTGAGGGCGTCCGTGATCAAGGACTTGGCCTCGGAGCTGAATTGTGGTAGGGGATCTCCACGTAATTTAGTATATGTATTATGATCCGATAGTAGCCTGTGGATTCTAGGAGGTAGTCGTCCTTGTCCTGTATTACGATGCTTCCCCCCTTGTCGGCTGGTTTAATGATCAGATTGTGATTGTGTGTTTTTTCGGTGGATCTGAGGTTGGACTGAGAAATTTGTGTGAGGGGGCTCGACACATTTTTTGGACTTCAGAGTATATGATCTGGTAGAAACTTTGTAGGTATGGTCCTTTAAGATGTGTGGGGTTGAAGATGGATTTTGGTTTGAAGGCAGTATGTTGAATAGGCGAAGAAGTGGGCAGATGCTGGGTGAGGAGTGTGGTGTAGAAGTCATCGTCATCTATGTACAGATCCTCCAGGTGTTCAAGAGCCTGGAGGTTCAGCGGCTCCTCATGGGTAGTAGGCATGTTGTTGCTGGGAGGGGGGTGGAGTTGGGTGTGGCCTGGGGTTCGTGAGAAGCGGATACATTCTCTTTGGCTTTTTTGATACTGAAGTACCTTTTCAGTGTAAGGTTCCTGATTAATTGAGGTCCACAAAAAGGGTGAATGGATTGGGGTGAGTGGATGGGGCGAAAGACAGACCTTTATTAAGTAATGTAGTTTCTTCTTCTGAGAGGTTGTGAGATGAGAGGTTGAAGATTTTTACTGTCTCGTTCTTGGACTTTTTCTCTTCTTTTTTGCTTCGGTTCATCCCCCCTCTTCTCTTGACCTTTTTTGGAGGAGGTGGAGACTAAAAAAGTACTGCCCGATGGTGGTGGAGGATTCTGTGGGAGAGAGTCAGCCCCCCCAGCCCACCTGAATCCTTGAAGTTCCGGACACCACCGGCGTGGCCAGAACACCAGGACTGTGGGACCTGCACCACAACCAGGCCCATCCCGGAGGAGAATCCCAGGACTACATTATACTAAATTTAATTTGTATTGTTTTAAAGTGTTACTAAACCAACAACAGTAAAATCAGTCTGTATATGCAGCATAGCATGCTGGTTATACTCACTGTGGAATTTAAGGGGTTAATCCTCTGCCTTGTGCAAAAAGGCTGTTTTGTCCTGTATGCATAGATCCTTCCCTCCTGCACTGTCTATCTGAGGAAGGTCAGCTAACACAGGCAGGGTAGCAGACCTGCATATGCTCAGTTGTGTCTTTTAGTCTACTAGTCCGGTCACATGATACTGACATCACACTTGTGGGCGTGTATACAGGCTGTAGTGGAAATCTCCTCCTAAATGAACTCTCACTGGACAAACTGTGCAGTTTATCATGTAACCGTGGTATACAGATCATACAAAAAAATATATAGTGGCAGTATTCTCATGTAAAAATAGGATTTTTTAACTTACCGTAAAATCCTTTTCTCTGAGTTCACTGACAGACGCAGCCCTCTCATTGACAAGTGGGGTTTATGCACATCCTACTAGGAGTAGACTAAGCAAAAAAGAAAAAAGGCAAGCTGACCCCCCCCCCCAGGGGGCCGTCCTCACTCCAGCATATAACCCCCCAGCTCTGCATAGCATATCAGTTCGTAACAAGCCGTACAAACGCAACACAGAGGGGTGGGTGCTGCGTCTGTCAGTGAACTCAGAGAAAAGGATTTTACGGTAAGTTAAAAAAATCCTATTTTCTCTTACGTTCACTGACAGACGCAGCCCTCTCATTGACAAGTGGGGATGTCCCAAAGTGGTGTCATTCAAGAGGGGTGGGTAAACAATAACAACTGTACCCAACAGAATCCTCTCAGGAGGTGCCAGCCACGCCTACACCGCCGCCTGCAAAACTTTACGGCCAAAAGCAGCATCTGCGGATGCTGACACCTCAACTTTGTAAAATGTAACAAAAGTGTGCACTGAGGCCCATGTAGCCGTCTTGCACACCTGCACCGAGGCTTGGTGTCTGAAGGCCCAGGAAGTGCTAATCGCCCTGGTGGAGTGAGCCGTGACCGGAAAAGGGGGTTCTTGGCCCTGAACCGTATACGCATGGGTCACCGTCTGTCTGATCCAACGGAAAACAGTAGCCGACGAGGCCGCCAAACCCTTTCGTCAGTACAAACAAAGCATCGGACTTCCGAAAGGAAGCTGTAGCCGTCAAATACACCCCCAAAGCCCTCATGACATCCAAAGAATGTAAATCGAACTCCTTGGGATGTGACGGGTGTGGACACAATGAAGGGAGAACAATGTCCTCATTAATGTGAAAAGAGGAAACCACTTCGGTAGGAACAAAGGAGAAAGGCGCAGCACCGCCTTATCCTTATGAAGGACCAAGTAGGGAGACCTACATGACAAAGCCGCCAACTCAGACACCCGCCTAGCGGATGTAAGGGAATATTCCTGATCTTCTCATATGGCGGTTTCTGCAGTAAAGAAAGTACTAAATTTAAGCCCCACGGTGCCAAAGGCGACAGTACCTGAGGAGCCACATGGCCTACACCCCTTACAAATGTACGTATCAAAGAATGTGACGCTAAAGGACGTTGAAAAAGAATCGCCAGAGCCGAAATCTGACCTTTGAGTGTACTCAAAGCCAATTTGTTATCCAAGCCTTGCTGCAAGAAAGCCAGTACCCGGGATATAGAGAAAGAGCGGGGGTTCCAACCCCCCGCCTCACACCAGGCAATATAAGCCTTCCAGGTGCGATGATATATCTTGTGTGCAGCACACTTGCGCGCCTTAAGCATGGTAGGGATCACGGAGTCAGAGAGACCCCTATCCCTCAACACCTGGGACTCAATAGCCAAGCCGTCAAAGCCAGTGAGGGTAAAGCAGGGTGCAGGATGGGTCCCTGTGACAGAAGATTTTCGCGAAGCGGGAGCCGCCAGGGAGCATCTATTACCGTCCGCACCACGACAGCGTACCAAGGGCGCCGTGGCCATTCTGGAGCCACCAGGATTGTCGGAATCCCCTCCGCTTCTATCCTGTGCAGTAGCTGCAGTAGAAGCTTGAGGGGAGGGGAGGCGTACAGAAGCTGGTACCGAACCCAAGGTGGTACCAGTGCATCTGTGGCGGCCGCCAACGGATCCCTTGTTCTGCACACAAAAGTCTGCACCTTGTGATTGAAGCTGGACACCATTAGGTCCACATCTGGTGTGCCCCACCTGTGGCAAATCTGGTGGAACACCTCTGGATGTAGGGACCATTCCCCCTGATCCAGTGTCTGACGACTGAGAAAGTCCGCCTGCCAGTTTTCTACGCCCGGAATGTAAATGGCGGAGATTGCCGGCACGTGAAGTTCTGCCCATCTTAGAATGTGGGCCGCTTCCGCAGCTGCTGTCGAGCTCCTTGTTCCGCCCTGATGGTTCACGTACACCACTGCCGTGGCGTTGTCTGACTGAACCGAGCCGGGAGGCCGCGCAGCCTTGCCGACCAGTGGGAGAGACATTTATCGGAAGGCGAGATTCCTGCGCCGACCAAGGGCCCTGAGCAGACAACTGCCCCAGGACCCCTCCCCAGCCCGATAGGCTGGTGTCCGTCATGACTATCGACCAATTTAGGGGGAGAAACGACTTCCCCAACATCAAAGCCGGGGCCCGGAGCCACCAGGTCAACGACCCCCTGGTCTGATGATCCAATTTGATCAGCTGGTCCAGGGACAACTTGTCCCACCATAACAGGATCGCTCGCTGCAGGAGCCGAGTGTGACTCTGGGCGTAAGGTATCGCCTCGAAGGCCAAGATCATGAGCCCCAACACCCGCATACAGAACCGTAAGGAGGACCACTGAAGTGACAGCAGGGTTCGCACTGCTGCTTTTAGTGTCAGCAACTTGGCCGGAGGTAAGAACACCTTTGCCTGCACCGTGTCCAGCATTAGACCCAGATATTCCAGTCGACAGGACAGGGTCAATGTCGACTTCTGCAGGTTGATCAGCCAGCCGAAGTCTCTCATCGAGGACATGGTGATAGCAACATTGTCCTCCAGAGCCGAGGCAGACTCCGCTCGCAGGAGTAGGTCGTCGAGGTATGCTACCACAGCAATGCCTCTCAGCCTCAATAGAGCCAGCACCGGAGCCAACAGCTTGGTGAAGACCCGAGGCCAGACCGAAGGGAAGTGCCACAAATTGGTAATGTAAGTCCCCTACCGCAAAGCGCTGATGCTGGAGACAAATGGGAACATGCAGATAAGCATCCCTGATATCCAGAGACGCCATGAAGTCCTCTTGGTGAAGGGCGGCCACAACAGAGTGGACCGATTCCATCCTGAATTTCCGCGCTTTCACAAAGTGATTTAGCGCTTTTAGATCCAGAGCTGGCCTGGCCCCACCCTTTTTGGGCACCACAAAGAGGTTTGAATAGAAGCCGCGAAACCTTTCCAATGGAGGTACTGGCACAATCACCCCTTGTTCGGACAGCGTCTGAACAGCCCCTAAAAGAGCTTCTCGGCGTCCCTGCGGAAGCCTCACGTTCGATGGGAAGAATCTGTCCGGGGTAGAGTGCTGAATTCTATCCTGTACCCGGAAGACACCACTTCCCGCACCCACCGGTCGGAAATGCGGGCAATCCACCTGTCTGCGAACCCCAGAAGTCGGCCCCCCATCCGAGAGTCGGGCGGGGGCAACCCATCATGCGGAGGACGACTTTTCCTCCGTCTTTTCGGGCTTGCGCTGCCAGGGCCACTTACCGAACCCCGAGGCAGACTTGCCGGGCCTTGGGCCCTTGCCCGCTGAACCGGGCGCACGAAAAAAACGCTTCTGGCCCGATGATGAAGGACCCTGCTTACGGCGGAAATCCCGCTGCTTGGGTTCTGGGAGAAAGGTACTCTTCCCCCCCAGTAAAATCCTTAATGATTTCATCCAATTGTGCCCCAAAAAGCCAACCACCCTGAAAAGGAAGGTCCGTGAGGCCCTTTTTGGACTAGTGGTCACCCGACCAACACCGCAACCACAGCACCCGTCTGATAATGACTGCAAAAACAGAAATCTTCGACAGCATGGGGAGCAGGTCCAAGGCCGCGTCACACAGGTACCGGAGACCCTGTATCAGATGGTCAGCCCGCTGCAAAGCCTCAGGTGAACACCCACAGCCCAACTCATTGTGCAATTCTGTCGCACATTCCGTAAGTGACTGCGCCACCATGGCCGACGCCAGACCTGGCCTCATGGCCGCTCACGCCACCAAGAACAATGCCTTGGATAACGCCTCTGTCCGCCTATCGGCCGGATCCTTAAAAGATGGAGACCCTTCCAAGGGAATGGTCGTCGCCTTATTCAGGCGAGCCACCGGAGGGTCCACTGCGGGGGATGCCCACTTCTGTAAAAAAACTGTCCTCAAAAGTATAGTGCACAGAGAAACGTTTGGGCAGTGAAAAGGAATTCTGCGGATGCGGCCATTCCTTATACACAAACTGGCCATAAAATTGGGCATAAGGATATGCCTTAGGGGTCCATGACTGCTTAAAGGAACCACAAACTTAGGCTCCTGCGACTCCCCGGCTTGGTCCAGTCACAAAGACTCACGGATATTGGTGATCAGGGAGGCCACCAGAACCCTTTCGCGCGCCACCGAGGCCCCATGGTCTTCCTCACCATCCGAGGGCTCCAGTTCACCATCTGAGAGCTCCACGGGGGTCCCTGTGACCCCTGAGGCCCCTTCCGGTTCAGAATCCTCCCCAGAAGATGGAGGGGTTGACGCTTTTTAGACACCCCCTTAGCACGGCTCGGTACCCCCCCGGGCGAAAAACTCTCCCAAAATGGAAGTTAATTGATCCAGGGGAACCAGAGGTCCCAGCGCAGCTTGCGCTCCTCCGGAGAAGAACCCACAGGTTCAGCCGCCATTGTGCCACCTGAACACTTGCTAGGCCTATAGGCCATGACACCCCCACTATGCAGCCCCACCACTGCCCCACAGAGCAACCGGGTAAATGCCAAGGAGGACTGTGCCCACCGCCACCCCAGGGAGAGCTAGCTATACTTGCTGTTAGTGCCCTTCTAGTGCTGTGTCCCAGTAGGAGTGCTGTCCGCCCCTGCCTTGTGCTGTTACTGCCGCTGTGCTTGCACCACTGTCCAGAAGAGAAGAGGAAGAAACGGCGCCGACATGCACGTTTTCTTCAGGAAGGCACACCAAAAATGGCCGCCGAGTGGTCACAAGAGGCTAAAAGCACATACAAACAGACCGCGACTACGGCAAAATGGCCGCCGAGCGTTCACAAGAGGTCAAACAGCCCACAAAATGGATGTTATTAATTCCTTTGGGTCCTATTCAGGCCTTAGCGTAAACTGGGACAAATCAGTGCTGTTTCCCTTGACCTCCACAGTGCCCCTTCCGACTCTGCCAGCATCACTCGCATGGGTCTCCCAGTTCAAATATCTGTGTGTTCAGGTTCAAAGAGATCTAAGTAGTTGATAATATCTATCCAGTTTATACAAAAATGTTTGGTTTGGAAATCATTGCCCCTCACTATGGTCGGCAGTGTGTCAAGATGACTATTCAGGCCTTTACCTCTTTCATTTGGATGGGCTCCATCCTGAGAATATCTAGGACTACGCTGCAGCTCCCTTTGACTGGGGGGGGGGGTCTAGCCCTGTCTTGTTTTAAGAAGTACTATTGGGCAGCAGTAACAGTGCGTTGGTGGTTTGCGCAGATTAAGTAAGTCCAACCCAGCTGTAAATTTGCAGAAGGCGCTGTTGTGCTCTAATTCGGAGCATCTAACTCTAATATTACCATCCCTATGAAGACTACTGTTTGTATGGAACTAGTTAACAGCGGCTGTGAGCCACGTACTCTCTCCTCACACCCTATTATGGGGCAACCCTTTCTTGGCTCACCTGAGGTCTGTGCCGGACCTGCAGGTCTGGGCTAGGCATCGCATCAGAACTCTGCACCATATCATGCATGAGGGTCATCTCCTTAATTTTGAGTTGACATGTCAATTTCAACTACCCTCCTGTATGTTCTTAAGGTTTTTACAACTCAGACATGCAATGCAGGCACAGCTTCCTGACTCCATTACCCTGACCTCTTATTTGGGAGCGAGACTTAACTGCCTGAAATATTGACCGACCACTATCCTCCATACTATATATATATATCTCAGACTTACAGTCGGTGACAACGCCAAGACTACTCAACTATACCATGCATGGCACAGAGCCTTGCCCACTTTAACTAGTGAAGATTGGGATGAAGGGGTTCTGCAGTATCTTCCTCTTATGGTTTTGGCTAGAGATCGCTTAGTCCAGCTTAAGTTTCTTCACAGGGTTTACTACAGTCCCCAAAGACTGTTGGTTATCTATCACACTGTCTACAGGAACTGTCCTAAATACCAAACTGAAGTGGAGAACTTTATCCCCATGGTCTGGACGTGCACATACAATAAAAATTTTTGGCTAGCAGTAGTTGCTGACATAAACGCAGTTGGTGCTGTTAACATTACTTTAGACCCCTTAGTTCTCTTACTTGGTATAACTGATAATCTCTACGATTCCACTCATCAGAAGCGACTTATGCTAGGGAAACAATCCAAAGTGGAAACTGTTGAATCCCTTGACCATGTCAGCCTGGAGATCTATGATTAATGATGTCCTTCCCGTGCTATTGGCTCACGTACATGGGTCATAATTGTCCCAAAAAAATTGATAAAATCAGGTTGGCTTAGCTCGGTGCTAGGAAACTTACCCTTTAATTAGAAGGCACTGTCCTTTTCCAGTGCCACCCTCATTCCTCCTCCTGGTATATGTTTCTTTGCTGCCCCCCCCTTTATCCCCCTCTTCCTTCCTTGTCCATCCCTTTTCCCTTTGGATACTTTTTGGGTAATTAATACCAAGATACAGACAGATATGCTTTGGTGAATGTATACTTTTCTACTTGAGCCTTTGGTTAGATGATTTGTATAGTTTCTTAGTGATACCTATTGGTGTTTAACTAAGAATTGTAATAGTCTACTTGTATGAGCTTGATACAACCTGCTCACTGTTTACGTGTATAATGCTGCAGATGTCTTAATAAATTTTGTCTGTTAAAAAAATTGATCTTGAGTCTGATAAAGTGTACCAGATTCAACCTCTATTAATATATACAGTACATCTCTTCCGTCTGTTATTCTCAGAGTGGATTAGATATATTTTTCGCTAACCATATAGCTGGTTATTTCTATTTACCAACATATAGATATTCAAGAATAAATTGCCTTTATTTTTAAATGATACCTGGTAACTAAATTATACACCAAGTTTTGAGGTTTTTATCCGATTAATCAAAACAACAAATAGGCCAGCTTCCTTTCTGGAAAAATCTGCTGGTAACCACTTACAGCAGAGCCATCTTTTCTGCTACATTTGGTGTCAAACATTCCCACCACATGCCTGCCCAACAACCAGCACCAGGAGCGCCTCAAATGTACTTTCAGTGCCAAGATGCTTAAGTTCAGGGATCTTTGCCTCTCCAGAGAAAAAAAGGCAATATCCCATTCCAGAACACCAAGGTGGCAGTCTTTTCAGACTTCTTGGCTGAAATCCAGTGTCAATGTACTTAATTCCTAGGGGTTATATGTTGACTCTGTGTACAACAAACCAAATATGCCATGTTGTACCTGGCATGTCTTTGGGTGGTGAGGAAGGTCCATTTCTTCCAATGAACCTGAGGTTGTCTCCACCTGGCTGGATCCGAAGGAGCCATCCTGAGCTCTGGCTGAATAACACCATTCATATACGCTAGGTCACAGTGAGTGCAGTTGCTCTTCAAAACTGATATACAGGCCTTCTAAGCATAGCGAAGATGGGCAACCTCCATCTTCACCCGCTTATGCCCCTATGAACTACTCTCCCCCATCCACATATTTCCACAAGCCTAGCCTTACTTATACTCTCTCTGGCTTTTCAAGGGATGGGGGGGTTGAACGCCTTCCAGTTGGCCCGCTATCTTCTTGCAGTGGGAATATTATGCCCTCATCTGTGTCGTCTATCCTGACTTTATGACTAGAGCTTATCCCCATTATGTTCCCCGGATGTTCCCCAAGTTTTCTATCTTGCTCCATGAATATCCTTTGTACCATTTATATAGTCCTTCATGACCCATATACTCATTGCTTGAATGCATGAGTGTCACTCTCTCCATTCTTCTGTGAGCACCTACGCACAGCTTACCATTGCTGTGCCCCAGCATGCCCTATTTTATATGCCAATTTCTACAGCGATTTGTCGACTACCTAATGATAGAAAACAATGACGTTGGCAATGCTGAAGTACCGTTTATTGTGTTATATGGGCAGATTTGTGTTACTTTCAATTGTTTTTTATTTAATTTTTCATGAAGAAATAGGAAACATTGGTACATTCTGTTGGGCATTATGACATAAAACGAAGAGTCGTATATGAGTACAGTGGCAAAGTACATGCCGTTAAACATCGGATACAGGATGGATGCTGGTGCTACGATCGGTGTACTGCCAACCACTTCCAGACACCCCAGATGGGATCAAACTGTGTCTTGGGGTAGAGGATGGCATGGCCAACCGTCTATATACTTTCTTTGGAATAGAAATTAAACGAAAAAAGAAAGAGTGAAAAAAATACCAATAAAGACCATGTAACAAGATACAATATGTTGAAAGCCAGTACAAATATATACTGATCAGAAATATCATTATAACTTTTATCTGAGAACAAATATTAAGGCAGCCACAATAATAATAGCGTACAAATACATAAGTGTAAGATACCTTATAACTCTCCGGGAGAGAGAGGGCTCAAAAATGGAAACTGCAATTACTAAGATAGGGAGCAGAGAAGAGGTCAGAGGAGAGCATATGGGGTTTGGGAGCAATTATTAGAAGATTTCTTCTGCCTCTATTATCTCTGACTACCCTATGCCCAGCTCCCAGGTCTCCCTTAATAAAACCAAATATCATAAGAGATAAAACATTCTCAGTGGGGTAATACATTACACTTAAACTGTTTCAATATTCGTGTTGTATGCAAAACGAAAGGAATTGGTATTATGTAGATACATACATAAATTCCCTGTAGGGTGAATTCAGTTGAAAATTTTTTTATGGAGAGGATACAAGAATCGGGACCAACCCTTTCAAATAGGTATCAATTGCATTGGAGTTTTCCAGTATATCAATTGTGTTCCCATAACAGAATCCTAAAATCATAATAGGAGAGATACAAAATCAAGACGAAAATAGAAAAAGAAAGAAAGTGGGGGAAAAGAGACCAGGTAAGAAAAGCAGTGATCGAATGAGACTCATCCCGTTCTGAGGCACCGGGATGGAATCAGGAAGTGAGCTTTATCTGCATATATTAAGCCCAGGGTTTTCAGATAGCCTCATATTTCTTCGTGGTATCCATTAAGGTGCCTACTATTTTCTCCTGGGGCATAATCCAGGTTGTTTCCAAGCTTGAGCAATAGTTAATTTAGCCCCAATGAGAATAAACATAAAAAGGCGTCGTACTAGTTTAGGGGCAGCGGGGACTGGGAAATTGAGCAGTGCTATGTGGGGTGATTTCTGTATGGGTAGGCCCGTAACTTTTTGAAGCATATGGAAGACTTTATTTCAAACTCCTCTGATTTTGGGGCATTCCCACCATACATGCATCATTGATCTGACATGACTACAATTCCGGAAGCAAAGAAGAGAGGATGCAGGGTAAATTTTGATGCACCATCTCATTAAGACTTTCAGATTCGCCTCTGCTATCACTGCATTCAAAATCCCCTGGGAGGCGGAGGCCGATGCCCTATGCCAGTCTTCCAAACTCCAGGCTTGACCTAGGTCCTGCTCCCAGTGCAGCATGAAGGGGAACTTTCCATCCGCCTTAGCTAGTGATTTATAGATCACCAATATTCCCCCCTCTGCTCCATGGCTAGCCCACACCAAAGCTCATAATCCATGAGAGTAAATGGGTCGGGTTTTGAGGTCCACAATTTGTGGAGAAAATTGGAAATTTGGTGAAACCGGTATCTCTCCGATATGGGCATTTCTAATTTAATATAAATTTAAAATGAAATAACACAGTAAGCGAGAGTGAATGGGCCTGAGCTATTAACAATAAGGGCTATCCTACATACATCCCTTTGTCCAGCCACCATTTGAAGGCCTTTATGTCCATACCTGGGGAACAAAGGGGGTTACGAAAAAGATGAGACAGTGGGCGCCATTCTGAAATCAGGTGTGAGTTAGTTTTAAGAGAGTTCCAGAGTACTAATGAGTGGGAGAGTGTAGGGGCCATAATCGCCAGTCTGGTTTTGGGAGGGCTCCACAATAGGAAGTCAATTGTGTAGTGAATGATTGCTTTTCTTTATATGTGGACCCAATCTGGATGCGCCGATGTAGAATAAATAATTGAAAGTTGGGTTAATTGGGTGGCTTGGTAATACCAGAGTAGGTTTGGAAGTCCCACACCGCCCTTATCTCTAGCTCCATATAGGGTCTTCATTGGCAGCTCTATGTCCTTAAGTGCCCCAAATGAACTTGATGAGTTTGGATTGAAATCGCTGGAGTTGATCTTTAATGATCGGGGTGGGAAGTGATCTGAACCGGTAGAGGATGCACGGCAGCATAGTCATTTTCATGAGCTAACTCTACCCAACCAAGAGAGCTCTAGTTTAGCCCAAAGGTCATCTTCTAATCTACGGTACATGGGAGGAAAGTTCGTTGCATATAAGCGGTCCACAGAGATTGTCAGATTGACCCGGAGATAGGGAATTACCGTATCGCTCCATACAAACCGGAATTTTTCCTTTAACAGGGCAGATTTGTTTTAAAATGGTTTCCTGACCAGCACTGCCTGGGTTGCTACCCATGTGAATGCTATGCCTGGACTACCTATCTAGTTCTTTGTATTTGTTCAGTGGGAAAGTATGCTTACTCTGGTTGGGGTTGGTGTGTAGCAGGGTGGGTATTTTCTGTTTGTGACTTTGTGTTAGTATTGATGGGGTTAAAAGGTGTATTATACCATATGGTACCCTCTGTGAAAGTAAGCTTGCATATCTTTTTAGCTCTGATGATCCTGGTATCCTCACAACATATATTATCTAGATGAGCAATGCCGTCCCTGAATATTCTTACATGAAATGTCTGGGGCCTAGACAATAGAGTGAAATGGTCTGCCGTGCTATCTTTTCTTAAGGCTCAACAGCCTGACATTATAGTGGTGGTTGGTGGCAACCCATATAGTAGGCCAACTACAGCAGGCCCTGAAATGACCCTAGATAGGCTGGGCCTTCTATGCTACAGACACGTCCAACACCTGTGGAGTATCTATACTCCTAGCGAAGTCGGTACAATTTGAACTCCCTACTGTGACTTTAGGTTCCCAGAGCAGATATGTTTTTTACATACCTTACTATATGGAAGGCCAACTCTCCAACTCTTATGCTGGCATATTATGTCCTCCCCCCCCTCCCCCAATTCTGCAGTGATTGGCGAGGGTTTCTCATTCATTACATAGCATCCCACAACCCCAGCTATATGGTTGGGAGACTTGCCAAGGGGCCATTTCTGACACTTCTTGCATATGTGTAAACATTTGTGTTTTCTTGCAAGAATATTGCTAAGAACCCCCACACATTATATATGTATTTTTAGCAAAGACCCTATAGAATAAAACAGCGATTGTAGCAACTTTTGATTTTACACAGTATTTGCACAGCTGTTTTTGAAACACATTTATTTGGGGAAAAAATACACTTAAAAAAACAAAACAAAACACAATAGGTAACCCATTTTTTTTGTAAAATATGAAAGATGATATGTTGAGTAAACAGATACCCAACATAAAAACAATTAGGCAGATCAGGAGGACATAGGACTATATAGACCCAGGCACCAGCTCCCTTGAATTAAAGCAGAATTTTGGAAAGAAGATGGGATTTAAGGGTGCCAAGATAGAGATTCAATATACTTTTTTTAAAAAAAAAAAAAAACATTTTATTTTAGAAAAATATAAAATTCATACAAAATTCTTTGAAAGACATTTCTTGGTTAAAAAATACATCGCATACATTTCTGACTTACCTTCTTTCTTCCTTTACTCTCTACCTCTCCTTTACCTATCAATCGTCCATAAGGGCGGAATTTATTATAGATACCATACAGTGGACTGGAACCGCAAGGTTGACAGTAGCTAATGATCCACACAAGGTTAACGAATGTCAAGTAAGCCCATAACTAGCCTAGTAATGAGAGTTAGTCATCAGAGATGTCCATGTTTGCTTTGTTAACATATAGGCAATAAGAATATATACAGAAAAGCCATGAGTGGATGGAAAAGTAGATAAGAGCGAATTGTAAAGGTTACGGATATGGATTTTGTGATTGTAGGACGAACATAGACATCAATGTCAGACCAAAGGTTGTTCCAATGTTATTGTTAATGACGCTGTATCACAATATGTTTTTTTTCTTGAACATCTCAGAAAATAAAAACAGATTGAAATATAAAAAAAAATACATCGCAAGTGAATGATATATTGGTGTTGGCGCTACATGTTTCGCCATAGCATCGGCTTACTCAGGAGTCTTATTAATGCCCTATGTCTCTAGTTCACTAGAAATTAATAAGAGAAATACATTAAGTATTGTATATTACATACAGATGTACATAACCTCCAACTATTATAATACAGCATTGGCGAATCATATACTTAAACAATTGACATAAATCCAATAAACATATTGCATGAGACATAATGAATCTAAGGGCACAGACCAACCCACCCATACCATCCTCCTCACCTTCGATCAGATGGCACAAGAAGTCAATGGACACTGCTACAGGTAGACAAATCAAGGAGCATTTGGTGAACCACAGGGAGGATAAGACCACTGACGGAACATAAATGTGTTTATTTAGTCTTTTTAAGACCACTAACAGAACCTAAGTTTGTTTATTTTTTTCTTTTTATGTGTTGTCGTTTTTGCTGCACTTCTTTTTATACCCAATTAGACCGCATATATATGCATACATACATGCACTAACATACATGCAAGCATACATATAGTTTTTCATATCTTTTTATATCTTCTTTCTATATTTATAAACTGCAACACTAATTACTAAAGCATCTATAGGGCTAGATTATATACTTATTGATGACATTTGTTAAACCCACCTGTTGTTTGTGGAGGCTGACTTGTTTTATATTTCTATTGTGTCTTCTGAAGGGCACAGCTGAGGAGATCTAATGGATTTCTAGAGACCAAGCATGGAAAGTTTTTAAAAAAAAAATATTTTTTTTATGTATATTGAGGAATGTAACTTGGGTTGAAAAATTCACCTTGTAACACACATAGACATATTTAAAAAAACTAGTAGAGGGGTATATATGTGTGGTCAGTGCACATACTGCCTATGGGTTAGAGTGGGTACTCAATTTACTTTACCTAATGGAACAAAACTACGCCCACGATTTCATGATAATTGTGAAACACGTGGGGTGATTTATCTTATGACATGTCAGTGTGGGGCCTACTATGTGGGCAAGACAATTCGCCAGTTTAAACAAAGAATTTACGACCACATATACTACTCTCAATTTGCCAAAATGCTGACCCCGGTTAGCCGCCACCTGGGCCTTTATCACAAGTTTGACACATCCTATGTCAAGTTTTGTGTATTGGAGGTAGTACCCTAGGACCCACGTGGCGGCAACTGGGATCAGCGTATGTTACAGAAAGAAACTTTGTGGATAGAGAGATTGGAGGCTATTAAACCTCCGGGTATCAATGAAATGATTTCTTACAAACCCTTCTTATAATTATAACATCACTGGGAGTATTGAACCAATCCCTGTAGGGTCAGTAAATAGCTCTATGTGGGGGGGGGGGAGCAACAGCCAACCCCCAAAATTATGCATTATTCAATATTGCCCTGAGTGGAGATCATCCTGGGGGAGGATCTGTGAATTTGAGGGGTTTTAGTCAAGCTGTTTTTTCTTTTCTCCTTTTTTCCCATCTTTTTATACAAAGGTATATCGGTATTGATGGGAAATTACTCCAATAAGGTATGTGTGCTGCCCCTTCACCTCTCCCCCCCCCCCCCAGAGGGTCTTGTGTGTGTGGGGTGTGGGGGGGTGGGATGAGGGGCAGAATTTCTTATGGTGGTGTTGTTTATTAGGATTTATTAGGGCTTATATATAATCTGGCTGCTCGCTCTTTGGTGTTGGACCACAGCACTTCACGGTCATGGCCACCGGGGGGCGGGTGCCCTTGCCAATCCACCTGCAGTCAGGTGTGTGGCCGCCCGAGCCACACAGCGGGCCCCCTCCTAGAGTGCGGGGGACAGGAGGGGTTAGTGCTTCCATCAGGGATCCATTCCCTTCTCCCCCCCCCCAGTTCGGCGGGGAGGGGGGAGTTCTCTCGCACATTCCCCAATCCTGTGTGGCATCTGTGGGATTCGTTCCCACACTACCTTGTTGGCTGCTGGTGCCGATCGGTGGAGTTTAGGACCATTGAACCCCCGTAGCGCACACGCATGCGCAGTAAGGGGCGGCCGGGCCATGTGACGTCAGACTCGCTGACGCATGATCACGGCCGGGACACACTACATAAGGAGGCAAGGGGATGCTGCTGGCCATACGCCAGGGATCCCCTCTCTCTCCTTTGATCTACCGAGCAGGCACACGCTGTGCGAGAGGAACGTGAGAGACATATACCAAGGTAAGTTCACTAGCCGCAAATAGACCTAGTTCCATGGATGGTTATATCATTATACAACAGACCTCATCTGTGTTGTTTGCTTGTGTGTTTACACAGGACCTTTGTGGTGGCACTGGATTTTGTCCATTTTGTATTAATAAGGAAAGCGTTTCCTGAAGCGCTCTCATTGAAGCAAACATACAGGTATTTGAAGTGTATGTCTGGCCCCTAGGACTAGTCAAACTGTCTATTTTCATGTTGTGAACTAAGTGTCACTTCATAATGGTACTCTGTACCTTGTTATTCTTTTATATACAGAGCTGAATATATACTGTTGGTTGTGGCCATCCCTGATAGGCCTGAAGCAGGTTTAGCTCCTTAGTGTATACCACACCATGGTCTGAATAAGTTATCTTATCGTGTACCAAAGAAAGGTATATTTAAACAGGACATATTGCCCTCCCCGTCCTTTCCCCACCATTCCTCCCCTCCCCCACTCCATGAGTTCCCGTTCCCTTCCCTCCCCCTCCCTTCCCTCCCCTTTCCCCCCCCCCTCCCCCGGGTTACCTTGGGACACTTACCTTAGGGGCCAGTTTAGGGCCAGTGACTCACCCTGAGAAATGCTATATTTTTCAGACATGCAAGATCCCCAACAACCTCAAGGCAGGAAGAGGGGTTACCACCCTTTGGGGATACTTCTACACTTCCTGTGGTACATCTTTGACTCCTATGTCATATATCACATTAGAGTATATGTGGCCCTTGTAAAGTATGTTACAGTTACATCTATCATTTATTAATTATAGCTACCAGTGTGTCCCCATACCTGACAAGTGCAACTGTGGGTCGGCGGGGGTGTGGTCCCTTGGATTGTCCTCCCAGGGAGGTTCCCTGGGAATAGAGGGGGTGCGTGGGTCCTGCACTTGGGAAGTGAGTAGCCATTATACCTAGTGTGTTTTTGAAAGATCCACTGTGCTTTATATCATATTAATGTTTGTTTATTAAATAGAAATTAAGCTCCTGAAGAAGTGACCTGTTGTCACGAAACATGTTGAGCAATCTACCTGAGTGATCTACTGGAAATTGGACAGTCAAGTGAACCATACCCGTGGATTAGGAACCTATTACATGTTGCTACAGATATACGCTATGCAGCTAGCATCACATGTTAAGTTATAGGATTGTATGTTTCCATGGGCATCACATGTACTGTCCATAACGGTTTTTAAATATGTCTATGTGTGTTACAAAGTGAATTCAAGTTTTATGCAGATCAATAAAATGTTATATTTTTATGATATCTGTGTACGTTCCGATAAAGTCCATCAATATTTCTCCAACCCAAGTTACAAGCTCATAGGGACGTGGCACTAGTTCATTATTGTGAGTGGAGATCCTATTGGCCATCTTAGGATACCCGGTTTATCAGTATATTGAGGAATATCTATACAAGCAACCTATGCCCAAGACAGCAAAAATGGCAAGCAAAGAACCTAATTTTACCTTTTTACATGTGCTCACTTGATGTGTCCATCCATCAGGGTCAGCAGCCGTACAAATCAGTTGCCAACCAGGGCTTTTAATATCCCCCCCACACGAGCGGCGTCTGACGTCACCACTCTTGTGCGGACGCTGATTGGATGCTCCTTCAGGAGTAATAGTACAATCCTAATGGGTATGTAGGCTAAGCCAGTCGCATTTCTAGGCGCGATGCATGTGACCTAGACCTGCGCAATGAACATGGGCGAAGCCTCGGTGGCCATCTTGAAAAATCCCAGACACAGAGGAAACCATTAAATGCAGTAAGGGCAAGCGAACGCGGGTGCAGGAACCAACCGCAGCCATCTTGGAAAGTCTAATCCCTATCTAAAGTAACTTTTTAACTGTGGGCAATTTACTATAAAGAATATATATTTTTGCTGGCAGCGATTTTTGTAGGAATTAGAATCTTCCTATTGGCGGCATTTATATTCCTCTACAGACCAAGGTTGCAACTTTTATAGATTAGCATACTCAATCTGACCCATTAACTGGTATTTGAATGACAGGGCCGATCCTTGTGGATCGAGCCTGCCATCAACAACAGAAAACTGGGCAGCGTTATTTGAGACTATATATATTGTAAACCTCTATGAAAAATGCTGTTTATGCTGTGTTAAGGGAAAAGTAAATACCACCATCTGGAGATCTCATAATGTTAATTTTTTATTTTTCAAGATATTGTTTAAGAAGCAATTTTGGATTGGAAACCCTTAGAAGCAAACTGTGGCATTACCGATCCTGAATCCTTTGTAAGGATCCGGGTTAGGGCAATGCCCTGGACGTCTGTATGGCCACCTGCTTCCAAGAATTTGTCACCACAACTGTTGACTCCAAGGAATATCATCCGCAAAAGGAGGAAAAAAGCTGAAAAAGAGGTCCCATGTCCTTAACCTATCAATGTACATAAGCAAAACAAAAACAAATATAATACATAACAACCTATTTTGATCATCAAGATGACAATCCACTCATCTACCCTTCCCCTATATGCAAAAATTGAGGAAACTCTCCTTCTCTCTTCCCCAGAAAAAGGACAACAGGGACCACATAGGCCTACAATAATGGTTTGAAGCTAAGCGCCTCATTTAATCCTGGAATTTTAGTTGCTGATAAATTAAATATCCACTTAGCTTCTTTTTGAAGAATCAGTTTATCAGCATTACCGCTCCTTTCATTTAAGGGGATATACTCGAGAGCAAAAACGTCATCATAGAAGCGTCAAAGTGGTGGTACAATCCCATGTGACACCTATTTGGACTCTCAAACTTTTTGGCAGTAACAAATTTAACCGATCCCGACCGGCTCACGCACATTTACTGCTGCAGAGTGGCACTTTTTCGCGAATCGCCGTCTATAAACGGCAGCTCATTCATGCGTAGCTAGCGGGCGGGAGCGCCGCACTCTCATGTCTGCCGCACTCTGCAGCAGTGTGCCCACGGCTCAGGCGGACCCGATCTCTGCCGGCAAACCGTAATTGCTGGCCACAGCTGAAAAACAGGGAACCGCCCATGTAAACACTGTGGTTCCCCGCGCTTTCAGTCAGCATGACAGAGATCTACTGATCCCTGTCACTGGGATCAGTTAGATCTCTCATGCTCCTGACAGCCCAACCCCCTCACAGTTAGAAAACGCCCAGGGAACACAGTTTACCCCTAGAGAGCCCCCCAGGTTATCCCCTTCAATGCCAATGACATTTATACAGTAATCAGTGGACATTTAAATTTCCGATCGCTCTATAAATGTCATTGGTCCCAAATAGTGTCAAAAATGTCCGACGTGTCTGCCCCAATATCGCAATCCCGATAAAAATCGCAGATCGCCACCATTACCAATAAAAAAAATTGTAAAAACGCCAGAAATTAATTCTCATGGTTTATAAACACAGCAACTTTTGCGCAAACCAATCAATAAATGCCGATTGTGATTTTTTTTACCAAAAATATGAGGAAGAATATAAATCGGCCAAAACCGATGAATAATTTTTTTTTTTATATTTTTTTTGGATTTGTAAGAAATATTTTTTTTTTTTCAAAATTGTCGCTCTTTTTTTGTTTATAGTGGCGATCAGAAATGATGCAGAGGTGATCAAATACCACCAAAAGAAAGCTCTATTTGTGGGGAAAAAAGGACACAAATTTCGCTCGGGTACAACGTCGCAAGACTGCGCAATTGTCAGTTAAAGCGACGCAGTGCCGAATGGCAAAAAGTGCTCTGGTCCTACAGTGGGAAATCCTTTCGGGGCTGATGTGGTTAATATGGTCCCTAATCCTATGGAAGAAGGGCCTTTTGGTCTTCCAACATAAAACATACCACAATGGCATTTCATACAATAAACAACTCCAACCAAATGACAAGTAGCAAGGAAGGATGGTTTGTATGTCTGGCCATTGGGTAGTAGACTTGTGCATGGCTGAAATACTCGTAGATTTTTTTATATTTTCGAAAATTCAGAAATTCAAAAAATTCAGAAACTCGCAGTAATTCTGCAATTTTGGTCATTCGGAAATTTGCGGTAATTCGGCAATTGCCGCAGTTCACTGTATTTCGGCAATTGCGGTAATTCGGCAATAGGAACAGCTGAAAATGTGATAATCCGAAAATAACAAAGAACATTTGAAATACCAACTAATTAATAAATAACTATAAATTATAGGTATTGGCATTTCCTTGAAAATATGTCTGTCAGTGATAAATTGAATATTTAAGTTCACTAACAGCCAAATTTTCAAGGAAATTCCAATACCTATAACAGCCTTTCCCAACCTTTTTAACACAGAGGAACCCTTGAAATAATTCTCCGATATCGGGGAGCCCCTGCTAAAAATTAAAAATCTACAACTCGTGATACATTAGATGGTCAGTGGGAAGAATGCTCCTTGCACTTGTGGTCATTGGGAAGAATTACCTCCTTACAGATAGCTAAAAAAAAACAATGATGTCATTGGGAATTTATCTGAGAGGTAGAAATTGACCATTACTCAAGGAACCCCTAGCAGCCTCTGGAGGAACCCTTGGTTTTCAAGGAATCCTGGTTGAGAAACCTATAATTTAATAGTTATTTATTATTTCCAATGTTCTTTCTTATTTCCGAAATTCTGAAATAATAATAAATAACTATTGAATTATAGGTATTGGAAAATTTGGCGGTTAGTGAACTTAAATAACAGCCATATTTTCAAGGAAATTCCAATACCTATAATTTAAGTGGTAGTTATTATTTCAAATGTTCTTTGTTATTTTTGAATTTTCGAATTTCCGATTTTCGGCTGTTCCAATTGCCAAACTTCTGAATTACTGCAATCGCCAAATTACCACAAATTTCCGAATTACCACAAATTTCAGAATATTCGAATCGGAAAAACGATAATTCAGAAATTAGTCCAAATTGCCGAATTTTGCAAAATTCGTATAAATGAAATTCTGAACTAAACTAATTGCACAATGTAGTTCTATTTGCTTTAGCTGTCAAAATGTACTTACAAAAATTACATTTGCCACATGGGGCTGTACCCGTCTCCTGTTAAGATCGAACAATGATCATGGGAGCATAATGGCTATGTATCAAATGATGCCATTTTTGCTGTCTTAAAGTGGTTGTATACCCTTTAGAGGGATTTTTACCTATAGGTAAGCCTGTAATAAGGCTTACCTGTAGGTAAAATGAATATCTCCTAAACCTGTACAGTTTAGGAGACATTCCCCCTCCAAGCAGCTGCAACATCAGGGCGCATGTGCCGTGTTTGTCCTGGCGCATGCGCCGTGTATGTCCCGGCGAAGGCCCGTCGCTTTAGAGTGACGTCTCACAGCTCCAGCCAGTCACAGCGTCGGAGCCTCCTACCCGGAAGCAAGATCTGAGGGAAGATGTTGGCTCCCACAGAGGGGACCGAGCAGCCCGGTCGGATCTTCGTTCCAATGTGAGTATTTCATAATGAACTAGTATGCGGTGCATACTAGCTCATTATGCTATTGTCTTGCGGGTTTTTTTTTTTTTTGCCTGGGTATACAACCGCTTTAATGGATCATAGGATGTCTGCTACAATAAAGCGTTTCTGCCTTGTTCGCAGTGCAGACTATCTTTCTGCAGATCATCTCTCTGCTGAATGCAACTGCTTAATTGACAAGATTTCCTTTGGGCTACTCATGACTAAATCTACAGGGTGGGCCATTTATATGGATATACCTTAATAAAATGGGAATGGTTGGTGATATTAACTTCCTGTTTGTGGCACATTAGTATATGTGAAGGGGGAAACTTTTCAAGATGGGTGGTGACCATGGCAGCCATTTTGAAGTCTGCCATTTTGAATCCAACTTTTGTTTTTTCAATAGGAAGAGGGTCATGTGACACATCAAATTTATTGGGAATTTCACAAGAAAAACAATGGTGTGCTTGGTTTTAACGTAACTTTAATCTTTCATGAGTTATTTACAAGTTTCTGACCACTTATAAAATGTGTTCAATGTGCTGCCCATTGTGTTGGATTGTCAATGCAACCCTCTTCTCCCACTCTTCACACACTGATAGCAACACTGCAGGAGAAATGCTAGCACAGGCTTCCAGTATCCGTAGTTTCAGGTGCTGCACATCTCGTATCTTCACAGCAGAGACAATTGCCTTCAGATGACACCAAAGATAAAAGTCTAAGGGGGTCAGATCGGGAGACCTTGGGGGCCATTCAACTGGCCCACGACGACCAATCCACTTTCCAGGAAACTGTTCATCTAGGAATGCTCAGACCTGACACCCATAATGTGGTGGTGCACCATCTTGCTGGAGCTATGTCGGTGATAGGGAATTGCTGGCCATCAAGTCGGCTTTGGAGGAATGGCGGTACCTCCTGGAAGGAGCAGCTCACCCGGTATCGGTTTTTACTGACCATAAAAACCATAAAAAAACCATATGCTGTAAAGATACGAGATGTGCAGCACCTGAAACTACGAATACTGGAAGCCTGTACTAGCATTTCTCCTGCGGTGTTGCTATCAGTGTGTGAAGAGTGGGAGAAGAGGGTTGCATTGACAATCCAACACAATGGGCAGCACATTGAACACATTTTATAAGTGGTCAGAAACTTGTAAATAACTCATGAAAGAATAAAGTTATGTTAAAACCAAGCACACCATTGTTTTTCTTGTGAAATTCCCAATAAGTTTGATGTGTCACATGACCCTCTTCCTATTGAAAAAAACAAAAGTTGGATTCAAAATGGCCGACTTCAAAATGGCCACCATGGTCACCACCCATCTTGAAACCTTTCCCCCCTCACATATACTAATGTGCCACAAACAGGAAGTTAATATCACCAACCATTCCCATTTTATTAACCACTTCAGCCCTGGAAGGATTTCCCCCTTTAGGACCAGAGCCCTTTTTGCGATTCGGCACTGCACCGCTTTAACTGAAAATTGCGCGGTCATGCGACGTTGTACCCAAACGAAATTTGTGTCCTTTTTTTCCCCACAAATATAGCTTTCTTTTGGTAGTATTTGATCACCACTGCGTCATTTCTGATCGCCGCTATAAACAAAAGAAGAGCGACAATTTTGCAA
Organism: Glandirana rugosa; assembly: GCA_018402905.1. NCBI lineage: Eukaryota > Metazoa > Chordata > Amphibia > Anura > Ranidae > Glandirana > Glandirana rugosa. The sequence goes on from BLSH010348385.1 coordinate 309,714, forward strand.
AAAAAAAACAAATTTCTTACTTTTTGCTAAAATACAAATCCAAAAAAAAAATATAAAAAAACATTTTTTTTCATCGGTTATGGCCGATTTATATTCTTCCTCATATTTGTGATAAAAAAAATCGCAATCGGCTTTTATTGATTGGTTTGCGCAAAAGTGGTCGCGTTTACGGATGATGAGAATTCATTTTTGGGGTTTTTATTATTTTTTTTTATTTTTTACTAGTAATGGCGGCGAGCTGCGATTTTTAGCGGTACTGCGATATTTTAGCGGACATGTCGGAACATTTTGACACTTTTTTGGGACCATTGGCATTTATACAGCGATCAGTGCTATAAAAATGCACTGATTACTGTGTAAATGCCATTGGCAGTGAAGGGGTTAACCTGCAGGGGGCGTTCTAAAGGTTAACAGTGTTCCCTGGGCGTGTTCTAAGTGTATTTAGGCTGCCCTAACAGGGGAAAGGAAGTGATCACAGCTTCCATGTAGAGGAAGGCTGTGATCACAGCCCTTCCCCCCTCACAGAACGGAGGTCCGTGTTTACTTACACGGACCTCCATTCTTTCACTCCGGGGGGGGGGGGGCATCGCGGGTGGCCGGCGGAGATCTAATCCACCGCACCCGTTCCCTGGCCCTCCACGGACACAGTGAGCGCGCGGGCGCGCCTCCGGTGGCGCGCTCACTGTGCGCGATCTCGCAGCCTCCGTCAGATGCGATTTGCGCAGGAGAGCCACTCTGTCGCAGTCAGATGCCGATCGGCAGTCGGCAAGTGGTTAAGGTGTATCCATATAAATGGCCCACCCTGTATTATTGAGGTGATATAATAACCATTCATTGGTCCAAATACTTTAATTATATGGATTCTTATGGGCATAGGTTGCTTGTATAGATATTCATCAATATACATAAAAAAAATCCTTTTTTAAAAAAAACTTTCCATGTTTGTCTCTACAAGTACATTGGATCTCCTCAGCTGTGCCCTTCAGAGGACACAATAGAAATACTATAAAAACAAGTCAGCCTCTGCAAACAGGTGGGTTTAACAAACGTCATCAATAAGTATATAAGCTAGCCCCATAGATGCTTTAGTGATTAGTGTTGCAGTTTATAAATACAGAAAAATACATAAAAAGATATGAAAAACTATATGTATGCTTGCATGTATGTTAGTGCATGTATGTATGCAAATGGATGCGGTCCAATTAGGTATAAAAAGAAATGCAGCATATGCATGGTGCAGCAAAAAAGACAACACCTAAAAAAAAAGACAAAATAAACAAACTTAGGTTCTGTTAGTGGTCTTAAAAAGACTAAATAAACACATTTATGTTCCGTCAGTGGTCTTATCCTCCCTGTGGTTCACCAAATGCTCCTTGATTTGTCTACCTGCAGCAGTGTCCGTTGACTCCTTGTTCCATCTGATCAAAGGTAAGGAAGATGGTTTGGGTTGGTTGGTCTGTGCCCTTAAGCCTCGTACACACGGGACGACGATCGCGCGTACGACCGTGTTGAATCGTACGTTGACGGTCGTATGTAGCCTACTGACATGCACACGACAGTCGTGTGTACAACGTACGACCGGTCGAACGTGATGACGCGAACGCGCGTATAAAGAGGAAGTAGTGCTGGTATCGTTGCGCCACCCTTTGGGCTCCTTCATCTAATCTCGTGTTAGTTGAAGTTTGGTGTGTGTTGATTCGCGACTTTCAGATCGTTCTTCAGATCCTTCTCTTTGGATCGTTCTTTGGCTCGTTTCTGGACGCTCGTTCGTCAACGATGTTGCCTTCTCGAGAGAGAAATCTCACTGCTGTTGGCCTAGGAGTTCTGGCTTGGACCCGAAACCAACGTAGGAGAAGGAGAGAGAGGAGTTGCTGGACCAAGAATTGGTTGCTGAACCGTGATCAATTTGGTCATATGGCTTTGGTAAGGGAGCTCCAGGAGAATAATCCTGATGATTTCAGGAATTCTCTCCGGATGACGGACCCCTGCTTTAGTCACCTCTTGGCATTGGTGTCCCCTATATTCAGAAGGCGGACACATGCATGCGCCTTGCTATCACCCCTGAGCAAAGGCTCATTGCTACCCTGAGATACCTGGCGACAGGAAGAAGCCTGCAGGACCTCAAGTTCACCACAGGCATCTCCCCCCAGGCTCTTGGAGTGATAATTCCCGAGACATGTT
>BLSH010348385.1:329423-339674 GCA_018402905.1 Glandirana rugosa
CTATAACACTTGAGACTAGGGCATGGAGAACGGAGGGACTACACCGAGGGGGGCTCTGTGGCGGGCTGGAGTGATTCAGAAACAAACCGGGTAAGCGACTTACATACCCTGAGATAATTTATAAGTCGCTTGGAATATAGGGGAGTAGAGGGAGATGATGCTTAATATAGAACGGGCAACAAAGGGGGACCGGACCTTCCAGGACGGGTCAAAAACACCACCTGTCGCTTACCAAAATGCCTACAGGTAAGCGACAAGTGTGGATGGTCCTATGACTGGAAGCTACGGAATGCGAGAAGGGTACTGTAACAAATACTTTCAAAAGGTGTTAAAGTATATGGGGTACAACGCGATTTAATTAATTGCTGTAGAAAGTGCCGCAACTGCATGTAACGGAAATGCTCACGGAGAGGAATGTCATGGGAAGAGCGTAAGGCATCGAAGGTCAGTATCCTGGTAGGTGTGAACAGCGAATGGACATCCGTAAAACCATTCGCTGTCCACCACAAAAACTGGGCAGGACCTTCCAGGCCAGGGGGAAACAACGGGCAAGATATAATTCGTAGTAGAGGGAGATGAGGGGATATAAGGTTCGCTGAATATTTAATAGAGTCCCATACATTCAGCGAATGGGCCAAACAAAGACTTAGTGAGGTCGGGCGGTGTCTCGGGGGGAGCCACATCAGGGAGGCAAGAGGTACGGGATCAGAGTTCACAATATCAATCGTAGCCCACAGGGGCATTTGAAATGTCTCATGTAAATGAGCCAGGGGTGCAATGCTGGCTGGAATTTTATATTTTTTCTAAAATAAAATGAAATTTTTATAAAAAATTACATTGAGTCTTGGCATCCTTAACCACTTTAAGTCCGAGCCTGTTTTTTGGGTTCGGTGTTCACGAGTTAAACCCGTTTTTTTTTACTATAAAATTACTTAGAACCCCCAAACATTATATATTGTTTGTTTTCTAACACCCTAGAGAATAAAATGGCGGCCATTGCAAAACGTTATATCACACCGTATTTGCGCAGCGGTCTTACAAGCGCCTTTTTAAAAAAAAAATCAGTTTTATTAGTTAAAAAATAAGACAACAGTAAAGTTAGGCCAATTTTTTTCCATATTGTGAAAGATAATGATACCCAACATGTCATGCTTCAAAATTGCGTCCGCTCGCGGAATGGCGATTAACTTTGCAAAATAAAAATCTCCATTGGCGACGTTTAAAAAATTCTACAGGTTAGCATTTTTGAGTTACAGAGGAGGTCTAGTGCTAGAATTATTGCTCTCGCTCTAACGATCGCGGCAATACCTCACATGTGTGGTTTAAACACCGTTGTCATATGTGGGCGGGACTTAGGTATGCGTTCACTCCTGCGTGCGAGCTCGCGGGGATGGGGTGCTTTCAATTTTTTTTTTTTAACTATTTATTTTACTTTTTAATTTTTATTTTTACACTGTTTTTTTAAAAAAAAATTGATCACTTTTAGTCCTATTACAAGAAATTTAAACCTTCCTTGTAATAGAAAACGCATGCCAGGATCTGGGGTCAAAAAGACCTCACATCTCACATTTACACTAAAATGCCATATTTTGGAGCCGACTGAGCGGACACTGGGGGGGGACAGACGCGATCATCTCCACCGCTGCCGGCGGGTCCGGCGGGTTCGCGGTGATACCTCACATGTGAGGTATTAAACACCATTTAAATATGTGGGTGTAACCTATGTATACGTTCACCACTGCGCACAAGCATGGGGGGGGGATGGGGGCACTTAAATTTTTTTACTTTTTTTTTACACTTTCCCTTTAAAAAAGGGATTTTATTAAAACTTACCGTAAAATCCTTTTCTCCGAGTTCACTGACAGACGCAGCTCTTCATGACATGTGGGGTTTATGCTTGTCCCGCTAGGAGTTAACTAGGCAGGGAAAAGAACAGCTGGCCCCTCCCATGGGGCCGTCCTCTCTTCCCACATAAACCCTCCACATAGCCTAGCTCAGCAGTTCGTATACAAGCCGTACCGAAACAGAGCACAGAGGGGTGGGTGCTGCGTCTGTCAGTGAACTCGGAGAAAAGGATTTTACGGTAAGTTTTAATAAAATCCCTTTTTCTCCTACGTTCACTGACAGACGCAGCTCTTCATGACATGTGGGGATGTCCCAAAGCGGTGTCAAAAAGAGGGGTGGGTAAACGACAACAACTGTACCCAACAGAACCTCTAAGGAGGCGCCAGATGCGCCTACACTGCCGCCTGCAAAACTTTGCGGCCAAAGGCAGCATCCGAAGATGCTAACACATCAATCTTATAAAACTTAGTGAAAGTGTGTACCGAGGTCCAAGTGGCCGCCTTGCACACCTGTGACACCGAGGCCTGGTGTCTGAAAGCCCAGGAAGTGCCAACAGCCCGGGTAGAATGAGCCGTGACCGGAAAAGGGGGAACCTTGCCCCGAACAGAATACGCATGGGTCACGGTCTGTCTAATCCAACGGGAGACAGTAGCCGACGAGGCCGCCAAACCTTTGAGGCGGACCCTCTGTCAGTACAAATAGAGTATCAGACTTCCAAAAAGAAGCTGTAGCAGCTAAATACACTCGTAAGGCCCTCACTACGTCCGAAGCATTCTTTTGGGTGCGATGGATGTGGGCACAATGAAGGAAGAACAATATCTTCGTTAATATGGAAATAAGAAACCACCTTCGGAAGGAAAGAAGGAGAGGGTCGCAAGACCGCCTTGTCCTTGTGCAGGACCAGGTAGGGAGACTTGCACGATAGAGCTGCCAACTCAGACACCCGTCTAGCGGAAGTGATGGCTACCAAAAAAGCCACCTTCTGTGACAGCAGTTGTAAGGAAATCTCCTTGATATTTTCATAGGGCGGTTTCTGAAGTACAGAAAGCACCAAATTCAGATCCCACGGGGCCATCGGGGCCTTCACCCGAGGCGCTACATGTCGCACACCTTGAACAAAGGTACGAATCAACGAGTGCGAAGCCAAAGGTCTTTGGAAAATAATCACCAGGGCCGATATCTGGCCCTTGAGAGTACTCAGTTTTTTTTTTTTTTTTGTCCAGGCCTTGCTGCAAAAAGGTCAGGACCCTGGACACCACATAAGAGCGAGGCACCAAGCTATATAAGCCTTCCAGGTGTGGTGGTAAATCTTGTGAGAAGTACACTTGCGAGCCTTCAACAAGGTAGGGATCACGGAGTCAGCGACTCCCCTGTCTCTTAGCACCTGGGACTCAATAGCCAGGCCGTCAAAGCCAGCGAGGGTAAAGCAGGGTGCAAGATGGGCTGAGACAGTAGATCGTCTCGCAGAGGGAGCCGCCAGGGAGCGTCTGCCACCATTTGCACCACATCGGCGTGCCAAGTGCGCCGAGGCCAATCTGGAGCCACCAGGATTATTGGTATTCCCTCCACCACTATCCTGCGTATCAATTGTGGTAGAAGTTTTATCGGAGGGAAGGCGTACAGAAGGTGATAAAGGCCCCAGGGGGCCACCAGAGCGTCCGTGGCCACTGCCAACGGATCCTTCGTTCTGGACACAAAGGCCTTCACCTTGTGATTGAACCAAGACGCCATGAGATCCACGTCCGGCGTACCCCATCTGCGGCAAATCTGGGTGAATACCTCCGTATGGAGAGACCACTCTCCCTGGTCCAGCGTTTGGCAACTGAGAAAGTCCGCCTGCCAATTTTCCACGCCTGGAATGTAAATGGCAGAGATTGCTGGAAGGTGACGTTCCGCCCAGCGCAGTATCAGAGCTGCCTCCGCCGCTGCCGCTTGACTCCTCGTGCTGTCCTGATGGTTGACATATGCCACTGCCGTGGCATTGTCCGACTGAATCCGAATCGGATGGCCCTGCAACCTCACTGTCCAGTGAGATAGGCACAATCTGATTGCTCTCAGTTCCAGCACATTGATGGGGAGGCGAGCCTCCTGTGCCGACCAACGGCCCTGGGCAGACAGCTGTCCCAGCATCCTGCCCCAGCCTGAAAGACTGGCATCTGTGGTGATGACCACCCACTGCAGGGGCAGGAACGACTTCCCCTGAATCAACGCCGAGTCCCGAAGCCACCAGGTCAGAGACGCCCTGGTCTGGGAGCTCAGACGGATCAGAAGATCCAAGGACCGAGGGGACCTGTCCCACCGAGCCAGGATTGCTCGCTGAAGAAGACAAGTGTAACTCTGGGCGTACGGTATCGCTTCGAAAGTCGAGACCATGAGCCCCAGCACCCGCATACAAAATCGTAATGAAGACCGTCAGTGCGACAGGAGGGTTCGCATTGCCAACTGCAGTGACAGCAACTTGGCTGAAGGAAGGAACACTTGTGCCTGCTCTGTGTCCAGAATCAGGCCCAGATACTCCAGGCTATGGGACGGAGACACCGCCGACTTCTGCAGGTTGAGCAACCAACCGAAGTCCTGCAGTGAGGTCATTGTGATTCTCACATTCTCCTCCAGAGATGAGGCAGACTCCGCTCACAGGAGCAGGTCGTCTAGGTAGGCTACTACCGCAATGCCTCTCTGTCACAGCAACGCCAATACCGGAGCTACCAGTTTTGTGAAAACTCGAGGGGCCGAGGCCAGATCGAAAGGGAGTGCCACAAATTGATAATGGAGGTCTCCCACTGCAAAGCGAAGGAAGCACTGATGCCGTGGACAAATAGTTACATGGAGGTACGCATCCCTGATGTCCACAGACGCCAGAAATTCCCCCTGATGGAGGGAGGCCACAACCGAGCAGATAGATTCCATCCAGAATTTCCGCGCCTTCACATACCGGTTCAGGGCCTTCAGGTCCAATACTGGCCGGACCCCCCCTTTTTTGGGTACCACGAACAGGTTTGAGTAAAAACCTCGAAACCTCTCCGCTGGAGGCACTGGCACGATCACGCCTTGGTCCAAGAGTGCTTGTACAGCCCCGAAGAGAGCCTCCCAGCGTGCCTGCGGGAGCCCTAAGTTCGATGGGAAGAACCTGTCTGGGGGTCGAGTGTTGAACTCTATCCTGTATCCGGTGGACACCACTTCCTGGACCCACCGGTCGGGAATTTGAGCAAGCCACCGGTCTGCGAACCCCAGAAGACGTCCCATCAGGCTGAGGAGAGCTTGTCTTCCGCCTTTTTGGTTTTGCGCTGCCACTGCCGTTTTCCGGCCCCTGCAGTGACCTTACCAGGACGGGTCCCTTTACCTGCTGCGCCCAGGGCACGAAAAAACCTTTTCTGACCCGAGGTAAGGGGCCCCTGTCTACAGAAAAACTCACACCTCCGGGGCTCCGGGAGGAAAGTGCTCTTACCTCCTGTGAAATCCTTAATGATCTCATCCAGTCGTGGACCGAATAGACATCCACCCTGAAAGGGAAGGTCTGCGAGAGCTTTCTTGGAAGCATGGTCACCGGACCAAGAACGCAACCAGAGTACCCGTCTGAGGATAACGGCAAACACCGCTATTCTGGATAATATAGGCAGTAAATCAACGGTCGCATCACAAAGGTACTTGAAACCTTGGTGCAAAAAAACATCTGCGGCGCATCCATTAGGCGGCCGCAGTCCAGATCATTCTGAAGCTCTGCCATACGCTCAGATACTTGAGCCTGCCACCAGGAAGAGCAACTTTAACAGTGCCTCTGTCTTTCTGTCAGTGGGGTCCTTGAAGGAAGGAGCCCCTTCCAGAGTAATGGTCATCGCCTTATTAAGGCGAGCTATCGGCGGGTCCACCAAAGGTGACTCACATTTTTTCAAAAAGCTTTTCTCAAAGGGATAGCGAGCAGCGAACCGTTTGGACAGCGAAAAAGAATGCTGTGGACGCTGCCATTCACGATAAATAAAATGATCAAAAAATTGATCATGGGGCAAGCCTTGGGGGCCCTAGGGGGCCTGGAGGACCCACACACATACGCAGAGGTCTGCGCTTCACCATACTGGCTCAATCGCAGCGATGTGCTTATTCCAGCGATAATGGCGGAAACCAGCGCTTTTTCATGCGCAGCCGCCGCCCCTTGATCCTCTTCTCCGAGGGACCCAGTTCACCATCAGATAGGTCCACTGGGGTCCCTGTGACCCCAGAGGCCACTTCCGGATCAGAATCCTTCCCTGAAGAACAAGGGGGAGGAGGATGCTTCTTGGGGGCCTGTTGGGCACCATCCGCCCGGGGGAGAAATTCACTAAAGACCGCCCACAGCTGGTCCAAAAAAGCCCCTTGCGCAGATTGCACCGCCGCTGATTCCTCCTCAGCAGGTCCAGCAGTATAGTCTGCCATCGTTCTTCCCCTTAAATCACCCAGGAAGACTGCACCCGCCGCCACCAGCACCCACAGGAGAGCCCAGCTATACTTGCTGTTTGCTGCCTGTAACTTTTGAGGATCGTCAGAAGAGCCGCGCCGTCAGGAGCACACACCGTTCCAAAGAGAAAGCAAAATGTTTTAAACACGTTTTTGTAGTAGCAGGGGACACCAAGATGGCCGCCGATGAAAACTAGACGCCGAAACCCACCTACGTGCAGTACCGCAAATGGCCCCTCTGAGCGCTAGAGGGAAAGCTCCATAGGCCCAGCATGTCCGCGGCTACGGCAAAATGACGGCGGTCCGCCGCAAAATGGCGGCCGATCACCGCATGGCAGCGAAAATTCACACGGACGGTGCCAACAATCGGGTGCGATGCGGGAAGGTGGGGGGGGGTGTGGAGGGGGTGAAAAGGGGCCCACGCGCCCCTGGCGGCGGCTACCCAAAAATGTTTTTTTTTTGAATCGTGGGTCCCCCTCCGCCCCTGAAAAGGGGGGAAGGGAGGAACTCTCACTCAACACTTCTGACGAGCGCAGTGGGTAGCCACCCATTCGCAGCCCTTCCGCCCCTGCTTGGACGGTTGCTGCCAGCCAGAAATCGCCCTACCCGAATCGCAATCTGGGATTGGGCTCAGATGGCGGTCACCCCAGGCTGCCCACACGGAATGGGCACGATACGGCGGGTCCCCATACCGCGGGACTGGCTCGCATCGGTCGGCCAGGCTGGGGAAGGTGCAGAGTCCATGCGACTCTATGCCCCGGCCGGCTTCTTGATAGCAGATCAATTGCTTGATAGAAGTAGTAAAAATAAAAATAAGAAAAGAGACGGTCATAATCAAGACCGCAATTCCCCTAAAGGGAAGCCAGGTCAACTTCTTGCAAACTAGGCATTGAAACTGGTGAGCTAGGCTATGTGGAGGGTTTATGTGGGAAGAGAGGACAGCCCCATGGGAGGGGCCAGCTGTTCTTTTCCCTGCCGCTTCTAAAAGTGATGTGCCGCATCAACTGAGGATGTCTTCTGTCTGTGGCCCAGTTGCCAAGTGGTTAAAGTGTTTGTTACCCCAACACTTCATATTCCTGATATATTCCTGCTGTACCATGTACTTGTTTGAGAAAGTATCCGGTTCTCTTTGTATTACATTCTTTGTGTGAGATCCCTGGTGTTCCTGACTGTCCCTATGCCTTCCTATCAAAAACTGACCACACTAAGCAGGACAACACACCATGGTCAGTTCGCTAGAGAAAGTCACATGATCGCGACGCGTTAGGGCAGAGTCTGTGATGTCATCGCGAATCACCAGGAAGTAGACTGTCAGCTTCTGGTCATTACACAGCCGAGTACCTGCAGATGTCTCAGTGACCCTAAGGGGATCTTGCACTCCCTGTGTGTATAGTGAGTTATCCCAGTACACCTACAAATGCGAGTGCATTTTTCTCATCTTTAATAAAGATCAGCCTTTTATACAGTTAGAGCACTATGTCAGTTTTCTCTTGTCTATAAGCTATACGTATGAGGTATACTGCATAAGGTGAACAAGAGTCCCAGGATCAACAGAAAAGCACATTTAGACCGTGTGTAGGGTCTCCCGAGGAGGTGAACGCATAGTTTGACTGGTAAAGGGCACTTGCTATTTGTATGTGAAGAACACAAAATCCACGGAAGTGTATTATTACGTCTATGACTACTATAACGGAGTGTTCCGGCATGTTCACTTATTGAATGGACTTGTTGCAATCGTTAACGCTTTTTTTTTTTTTTCTTAAACTCTTTTTATTGAAAAGATATATACAGAGTTACATAAATCTGGAACGCTCAACATGAGCGCAAAAAACACAGGTAAATGGGTACATTCACAGTGTTCAAAAAGGTTTTAAAGTACAGGTACATCATATTAGTCTATTCATCTAGCACAGCAGTCACGACAAAAAGAAAAAAAAGGAAGGAGAAAGCAAATTGTCTAGCAAGACCTCAGTTTAACAATGCCAAAAGGGTTCATAACCCCATGGGAGATTCATTTATCCACTGAGTGTAGTAAGAGTGGAATTACACCAGGGATCCCACACTTTGTTGTACTTGTTCGGGCAACCCCTATATCCATAGATACGTTTTTCATATGGTAGGACATGATTTACTAACTGCAGCCACTGCGCTATGTTTGGAGGCACGGGTTGTATCCACTTAAGTGCTACTGCCTTACGTGCCATAAATAGTGTTTCCAGCAACAGTCCTTGTATGTCTAGGCCACAACTCTTCGTCCAAGATTCCCAGCAGACACACCAGTGGGCTGCACGGGACCAGCATTGACAGCACCACGGACAAAATCTCCATCACCTGCTGCCAATACCTGGAAATCTCTGAACAAAGCCACAGAACATGAGTAAAGTCAGCGCGCGGAGTCGAGCACCTGGTACATGCCAGGGTGGGCATCCGATGCATGGCATGCAACCTAATAGGAGTTAAATAGGATTGGTGGAACATATAGAGATGCATCAGTTTGTTATTGATTGCGGGGGATACCAATAAATGGGCCAAGCAGGCCTCCTCCCACTCCTCATCTCCAAGATTAGGGATAAGAGTTTGCCATTTAGTCCGTGCTTCCAGAGGCACCCTGTTAGTAGTGGCAGATAACAGCCGTAGGTAGAGGGTATAAATAAGACCCTAAGGGCCCTGAGATCTTAAAACTCCTATTAAAGGGTACTCAGAAAAGTTAGTTCCTTGGGTGCCAAACTGAGCCTGCAATAAATGCTTTAATTGTAGAAATCTATAGAAGGCCGTGCGTGGTAGCTCAAGTTTTCTTTGTAGGTTTTCAAAAGACGTTAGTGTGTTAACTTCGTATATATTATTTAGGGAAACCACCCCCCTATTTTCCCAAAATCTATAATCTGCAAATTGTTTCAAATAGGGGAACATTGGGTTACGCCAGAGTGGCAAAGCCTCATTAATTCCCTGGTAGCCTGTAAGTTTCTTGACCTGCTGCTATACTGATCGGGCCTGTACCACTATTGGAAGGTGCTTTTCTCCCAGTGTAGCTAAGGGGGCCTCTAGCGCTATTAAGAGATGTTTAATGTTAAGAATATAGGCTATGTATACCTCTACCACTGACGGCGTGGCTGGCTCCAGCCAATCCAACAGGTGGCGTAGCTGTCCGGGTAGGTAAAGATAAAAATTCGGTAGTGCCATACCGGCATCTGTCTTAGGGCGCTGTAGGATAGAGAATTTTAGCTTTCGTCTGCGGTTGGCCCAGGTAAATGTGATTATGAGGGCATCCAGGGCTTTAACCACTTCCCACCCGGCCTTTTGACAAATGACGGGGGCACGCATCGCGGCGATCGGTGGTGGCGTGGGTCAGTCTGACCCACCGCATTACCGACCGAGGTAAAAGGCTTCCATCGGAAGCCTTTTACCATGTGATCAGCCGTGACCAATCAGGGCTGATCACAGTGTAAATAGGAAGAGCCGTTTATTGGCTTTATCTCTGCTCAGGTCTGCAGACCTGAGCAGTGGAGAGCCGATCGGCTGCTCTCCTGACGAGGGGGGGGGGCTGCGCTGAACGTTTATCAGCACAGCCCCCCTCAGGATCACCCTACTGGGACCACCAGGGAGCCGACCAGGATCACCAGTGAGCCCCCCCCCAGGGACAGCATAAGGAGGCCGCCCAGGACCACCAGGGAGACAATATGGAGGGCGCCCAGGACCACCAGGGAGCCGCCCCTAGACCACCAGGTAAGGGCAATACAGTGCACTGTAGAGATGGCACTGTGCCAATATATGAGGCCTGCCAGTGCCATCCCTAACAGTGCTATATGCACCAGTGCCATGTACCAGTGCCTACCAGTTGCCACCTATCAGTGGCCACCTGTGGCACCTATCAGTGCCCAGCAGCGCCATCTGTCAGTGCCCAGTGCCACCTATCAGTGCTGCATATCAGTGCCCGTCAGTGTTGCTTATCAGTGCTGCATATATGTGCCCCATCATCAG
>BLSH010348385.1:340678-355936 GCA_018402905.1 Glandirana rugosa
AGGACATATACCTTCGGCACTAGTGAGGGAAGGGGGTCGGTATCAATCTTGTGCGGGTCCCTTGTGTCAATTGGGAATCTCGCGGGGGAGGTCCAATTGGGGAAGTAACGGTTACCGTAAATGTGTCATTAGTCACGTAAAAATATCGTGACTAGCAACATATTTACGGTTACCAGGGTTTTTTCACAGTTTTACCAGGCTGTACAGGCGACGTTATAGGGTCATGGCGATTTTTAGCGTCTAGCGGCGGTAATGATCATTTTTTATTTTTGGGGTCTTTACTTAAGAGTAGTAGGCATTTACGTCGTTGAAAACGCGTTTGGTCAGTGCTATAAAAATGCACTGATTACTGTGTAAATGCCATTGGCAATGAAGGGGTTAACCTGGAGGGGGCGCTCTAAGGGTTAACTGTGTTCCCTGGGCGTGTTCTAACTATGGCTGGGGGAAGGGAGTGATCACGGCTTCCATATACAGGAAGCCCGTGATCACAGCCCTTCCCCTCTAACAGAACGGAGGATCCATGTTTACTTACACAGACCTCCGTTCTTTCATTGCGGGGGACATCGCGGGTAGCCGGCGGCGATCGAGTCCGCCCTACCCGCTCCCTGGCCCCCCCCGAACACAGTGAGCGCGCTCACAGTGAGGGATATCGCAGCCGCCGTCATATGACGGCTGTTTACGATATCGAGCCACTCTGTCGCCATCAGACTGCGGTCGGCAAATGGATAAGAGAAAAAAACGTTTTGACTTTCCAAACCCTTTATAAACTGGATGGGTTTTTTACAAGGTGATCGTTTTCAATCACTTTAAGCTTCACGCCAGGTTAATATGGTCAACCCACATTTCCAGATTTAAAGGGGTTGTAAAGTCTTTCACCTTAATGCATTCTATGCATTAAGGTGAAAAACCTCCTGTAGTGCACCAGCCCCCCTAGATTTATAGCAGCGCAGCCATTGGCTCCCGCTGCTGTCAATCAAATCCAATAATGCGGGAGCCGGAGGCAGGGTTGAGTCCTGCTGTCTGTGTCAATGGACGCAGCAGCAGGACACGGAAGCGCGCCCGCACGGGTGCCCCGAGGGAGAGCGCTTCTCTGACAGTGCACTCGATGCGGGGAGGAGCCAGGAGCACCACTGAGGGACGCCAAAAGATGAGGATGGGGCCCACTCTGTGCAAAACTCTTGCACAGAGGAGGTAAGTATAACATGTTTGTTATAAAAAAAAAACCTTTACAACCACTTTAATAAATCCTACAAAATCCTGTTACAACAGACTACTATGGAGGACACATTTATTAGAGACCCATCTTCTGACGGCACATCTTAAAGCGGTTGTATACCCATTGCACAAAAAAAAAAAACCTTGCAAGACAATAGCATAATGAGCTAGTATGCACCGCATACTAGCTGTTTATGAAATACTCACCTTGGAACGAAGATCCGACCGGGCTGCTCGGTCCCCTCTGAGGGAGCACACATCTTCCCTCAGATCTTGCTTCTGGGTACGCGGCTCCGGCGCTGTGACTGGCTGGAGCCATGAGACGTCACTTCCGCGTGTGCACGCGGGAGCCCGTCTTTCCGGCCTTTGCCGGGACATCATGGCGCATGCGCCGTGCACGTCGCAGCTGCTTGCGGGGGGAATATCTCCTAAACCAAACAGGTTTAGGAGTTATTCATTTTACCTACAGGTAAGCCTTATTATAGGCTTACCTGTAGGTAAAAATCCCTTTAAAGGGTATACAACAGCTTTAAACAACACACTAGAACAGTGGAACAACTCCACTATGAAAAGGCCAGGCAGCAGCTTTTTTTTGTAAACAATGTATTTTTGAGCATCAGGAAAGATTGGGTAGACTTCTTGCTTACTTGACCTATTACGACTTCAGGCTGCCTGTAGTTGTTAACATGCAGTCTCCCGATGGCACTCCCATGACGAACCCTGAGCTAATCACTGCTGAATTCTTCAAATTTCATTGTACTCTTTATTCTTCGTCTACTAAACATACTGTAGCTGAAACACAGGCCTTCCGGCAACACAAAGTTTTGAAAGCTTTCTCTCCATTTGCTAGAGTCAAAGCCCATTGGGCTACCTCTTGAATTTTATACACAATATAATGAGGTACTGATACCCAAACTCCTGGAGTAATTTAAATCATTCCACCCTCTTAAAAGTCAGCAGCTACAAAAAGTGTAGCTGCTGACTTTTAATAATCAGACACTCACCTGTCCCAGGCTCCATTGCTGCAGCCGCCTGAAGCATCGCTCTTCTCCCCCTCCTCCGTACGGCGCCGACATCACAAGTGTGGGCGCCCGGCTTTGGCTTCAAAGTCGGGCACGCACTGCGCATGCGCAAGTCACGCTGTGACGTGTCCCAGAAGATCCCCGGGTGGGGGGGGGGGGGGGTGAACTTCCTTCCGGCTCCACTGCGCCAGGAAAGGAAGTGGACCTGGGACCCTGTGAAAACAGGGTCCTCAGCCCCCCCCCCACCCAAAAAATGACATGAGCAGATCGGGCACAGGTAAGAATAAGGGGGGGTTGGGGGGATCCTGCAGCAGAGAAGGTTTTTACCTGAATACAAAATTTGGGACCGTTGGTTGCAGCATTCTGATAATTAGATAAGACAGGTTTTTTTTTTGTCTTTCCCTGCACCAGGGCAGAGGTTTCCTAGGAGACTCCTCCCCTAACTACCCCTAGCTGGTTCTACATATGGTACCTTTTGCCCGCTCTACACAGGCATCATTGCCATCTCAATGTTTTCATTCCCAGTGCCCCTTGTATGCGAACGTTGCTAGTGCTGTAATTGCATGACTGCGGCTTATCCACTGATGCTACCCCCGCTTTCTTGTGGATGCAATTTGTTCTGCAAGTGCCTTTTAATCTATCTGGATAATTTATTTATTTAATATTTTGTGTAAGTCACATACATCACTATGTATAATGTTCTTTTATTATTCAATAAGCAATACGCTTGTTTGCAAAATAAAGTGTAGTGTATGTAGGCAGATGGGATCCATTTGACTCTAACAGAACCGCGCACCTATGCAATAAAAAAAAAATATGTTCAAATAACAAAAATCAATAAAAATAAAAAAAATACAAAAACCATAAAGGTGAAACTGCAAACACTGTACAAGATATTCTTGGTAGCACAAAATGTAGTCTTGTGTTGTGCTCAACCAAACCTAATCAAAATATCATCATAGTAGGGGGCGTGGTCTGGACATGGCCGAGTAGAGACATGTTTTTGATAGCTCCCGGCCTTCTCCTGCCTAGGCCAGCTAATTTCGCTTGAATCACAATATGCTCTCAGCTAGGAAGCGGAAAGGGAAGAAAACCGCTAAAGCATCCCCAGCTACCACTTTCAGCGGTGAAATCGGGAAATATTTTAAAGGTTCCCAGTCAGCCTACTCAAGCCCTAAGATGGTGGACCCACGTGGCCTGCACTCAGACCAGCAACCAGAGAATGCACCGGCCTCCCCCTCTGCCTCATCCGGACCAGAAGACTTCACCGACACCCTGGCAACATTTCACCCAAACCCTCTGGGGCCCCTCACAAGCACCTCTGACATTAAGTGTGGACGCTGATCTCAGAGCGCTCCTCCAGGCCCTACCTACGAAGGCGGACATTGAGGCACTGATCGGAAGGGTGAAAGAGACTCATTGAAAAGAAATCCAGGTGGTAAAGGACGTGTAGGCTCTCACTGTCCGACTTACCTCGGGCAAATCATCGCTTGGAACACTGGAACGCAGAGCGAACAACTTAGGAACCCTACAAAGCGTCCACATCCCTGTAGCTGCACATGGAGGACCGTAGCCACCGCAATAATTTGCGCCTGTGGGGCCTCCCTGAGGCAACAGATGCAGAAGATCTCTCTGCTACGGCGCATGCCATCTTCCAGAGCGTGGGGGGAGATGCCCTACCAGACCGGATTGAGCTAGACTGGATATACAGGTCCCTGGGCCCCCTACCAGCCGACCCTGCCAGACTCAGGGACATGATCTGCAGGCTTCACCACTACTGCCATAAGGAAACAATCAGCAGGAAGGCGTGGGAGGCCAGAGAGATCGACTTTGACGGGGCCACAGTCAAGATATTGCCCGACCTTTCTAAGGCTACCTTACAGCACCGTGCAATGCTTCGCTTCTGGATCCAGTCAGACAACTGGGGGTGACGTACCGGTGGGGTTACCTGCTCTCCTTCACATTCTGAAAGATCAGGGATCATACACTCTTCGGTCACCGCAGGACCTCCCAGCCCTCTTTGCCTTCTTGGGAGCAAAGCCCATCGCAATACCCAACTGGCGGTCCTTCCTTCAGCGGCCGGCTGGCCATGCTGGCTCATTGTCGGCAGGGGGATACTACCAGGCGAGGTCTCAGAGAGTTGGCCGACGCTCCCGACTTTTGTCCCCGGAAGAACCGAGTGAGTCATAACCTACTATCCTGTTCCCAGGTTACGCTGAGTTGCATTAATTTGTTACTGCCCCACGTATGCCACGCCCTTCTCCCTATTACAGGCAGACACTTTCCATCCCTCATCCAGTAGCTGGTGGATTCACCCTGCCTGCATAGACTCCCCAACCTGAGGAAATTAGGTCACCTGATATGACTGGGGTTCATGCGCGCAAAAAGCAGATTGGTGGAGATGCCCCAGATCGGTTATTGGTCTGTCCATCCAATTAGCTTTAGGAGAGGGGGGGGCATTTCAAACCGATTGTCTCATCCCTAAAGACATGGCTGCTCGGGTAGGCTTACCCCCCTTTGACACAATGTGGACACTGTTTCCCCCCCCCAGAACCAAACCCGGACCAAATCCCCTCACCTTCTGGCACCATCCCGCCGTATGCACTTGCTCATTTCAGGTCCTGAGTCCCAGGGTCAACCACATCTTCTGTCATGAATAACTACAGACTCGTTTGGCAGAAAGAGACAATATTGGAACAATAGTTGCCCGTCCCCTATGAGCCTTGGCACCTTTCACTGATAAAGACTGGCTGACCCATGTGCTAGCCTAACTTTGAACGGTGATTTGTACAAAATTTAGCAATGTACTGTAGTTGAGAAGGTTTCAGGCCGGATTGCATGCCTTATATAAACAAATGTCTTATCAAGCCTAGAACTGTATTGGAGAGAATGCTATGATCTACTACTGCAGATATGCTCCGCACAGACATTTCCAGTGCCCGGGAATGCCCCTGGTCACCCCGCGACTTTGGTGTGTCGTGTCGGCGGGGGAGCAAGATCAGTGAGTGCTGAAAGCAATGGCTGGTGTTTTACATAGGCGCGGGAAGACTGGTCCTTTCCTTCACTAGAGGGACCCGGACCTTCCGGCAGCCTTCTTGGGGTATCACAGGAAACACACTGTCCCCCCTCCCCTTCTCTGCTGGACTGCACACTTGTTGGCTGCTTATGTTGGTTGGTGTGTGGTGACCCGACGGCGGGGTGAGCATTAACACGGAACAGTGGGTGAAGGCTATCTACCTGGAGGATGTGGCAGCGATGTAATACAAATGTTTATGCGCTTACCACCAGTAACTAACCCAGTCAAACAACTGAAGTGTCCTGGACACAGGAGACCCGGGTTAATATGAACTGTCGAGGGAACTCTGGGTGCTCTGCCGATGGCAACCCGCACGGGGCAACCCTGCCCTTACCCGTTTGAAAGTTAATTTCTACAAAAAATTTCTACGTGGGGCACATCTTTTATCTTTTGCTTTCCGTTAATCTTAGTTTTAATGTTAGATCCCAGCTGGGATGGGTAGGAGTGGCCGGGACCTGGTCTGCTGGGTCCAGTCTAACTTCTCCCCCATATGGGCTGGCACTCGCCCTCCTCTGGCTGGCGTTCATACCTTTATATATAGCTAATTTGTTGCTTTAGTCTGTGCGCTACCACACTTTCTCTCTGGTAGCTGCTCTGCTGTAACCTTCTTTGTCTACTTTTCTGATCTATTTCTATTCACACCTCAATGCCCTCCCCTGCCCCTCCTTCCCACTCCTTGGACACTATCACAGTGTTTTCTCTAAATGCAAAAGGGCTCAACATCCCAGAAAAAAAGACATATGAACCTGAATGATCTAAAACGTTCTCAGGTTGATATAGCCTTCATACAGGAAACCAATTTCAGAGACCAAAAACTACCAATCCTTAAGAATCGACTCATTGGCATACCATTCTACCAATCCGAATGCCAAATATAAAGGTGTCTCTGTACTAATTTCTGGCATGGTACCCTGGTCTTGCCAGGCTACCATTCGAGACACAGAGGGATGGTAGATTTCCCTTAAGGGCCTGGTTGGGGATAAACAGGTGACATTGGCAACCCTATATGCCCCAAACAGTCAACAAGATGCTTTCATCTGTTCCACATTAGTGAAATTACGGGAATTCATGGAAGGTCAGTTAATCTTAGGCGGCTGACTTCAATGTACCCCTCATACCCTCAGAAGACACATCGACTGGGCTTACCTCCATCTCTCCTGGCACTCGAAAAAGAATAGCGCAATCTATATTTAAGGTCCAATCGATAGATATTTGGAAATTACAACATACGGGAGAAAGGGACTACTCCTATTCCTCCACACATAAGGTGTATACCAGAATACATTTTTTTTTGATCCCCCATAGTCAGCTACATGCCTTTCAAAACACCTTGATTGGCAACATAACATGGTCGGATCACACCCCAATCCTCCTAGTTTACGCTCTCTCGGATGTGTCCTCTGCGGAGCTCAGAGCCGGATTCTGGAGACTCAATGAGAGCCTTTTACAGACTCCTTAAGTTCTAGCAGATGTTACCAGGGAACTGACGGCATACTTTCAAATGAATGACAGAACGGATTGTGACCCGGGGTCTCTCTGGGAAGCCCATAAATCGGTAATGAGAGGGATGCTAATTAAACATGGCTCAAGGATAAAGCGGGAACATAACAAACAGCTCACTCATTTACTTGATAAACTTTGCATTTCCGAAGCCCGACATAAGCATGCCCCCTCACAGGCCCTGGAGACAGAATTGGGGGTATTACGTAACCAAATTTCGGACCTGTTACACTAGAAGGCCAAAGCGGCCTTACAATTCTGCCGTAAAACCTGTTACGAATCGGGCGACAAATGTGGGAAACTACTTGCCAGGATGGTCAGAGAACAAAGACCAATTACATACATCCCCCAAATAGTGGCGCCAGACGATAGGAAAGTGGTCTTACCTAAACAAATATTATGGAAGAATTCCGCATGTTTTATGCCTCTCTATATAACTTGAAAGACCAAACTCCGTCCCAGGCGACAATTCAGGATCACCTTGACTCAACCGGGCTCCCCTCTCTTTCTGACAAAATCAGGGAAGAACTGGACTTCCCCATTATGTTGGAGGAAATCCAACAAGCAGTAGGTGCGATGAAGCCGGGCAAGGCTCCTGGGCCTGACGGATTTACCCTGCAATACTACAAAACCCTCCTTCCAATCCTAGGCCCATATTTGGTTAAACTATTTAACACAGTAGGCTTAGACACAATCTTCCAGAGAGACACATTAAGAGCCCATATTTTGGTAATTCAAGGGAAAGATCCTGCAGCTTCTGCCAGTTATCGTCCCATTTTGCTATTGAACACAGACTTTAAACTCTTTACCAAAATGTTAGCCAATAGAGTTGCCCAACACCTACAGACCATAATAAACCTAAATCTGGTGGGTTTCATTCCCACTAGAAAAGCAAGAGATAACACTACTAAAATGATAAATCTACTGCACCACGCAAACCTCTCCTGCAAGCCATGTGTCTTTCTCAGCACAGATGCCGAAATGGCGTTCGACCGAGTGAACGGGAACTTTATGTTCTTAGTACTTCACAACATTGGCCTAGGCGACACGATGCTCAAATGGATTCATAAAATTTACACTAACCCCACTGCCTAGGTAAAATCCAATGTCTTGTCCGAGCCATTTCCTACCGGTAACAGCACTTGACAGGGCTGTCCCCTCTCCTTTTCGCTCTGTCGTTAGAGCCATTCTTATGTAATGTACGGATGAACCCAGACATTCAGGGGATAATAATTGGAGAGACTCGACACAAGATTGCAGCATATGCAGACGATCTCTTTTTCTCTCTGGTAAACCCCGAAATCTCCCTGCCAAATTTAATGTGAGAATTTGACATTTTACAAAATACAAAGCAATGGGGATAGCATTCCCCCTTGTCAATTGGCAGTCCTACAATCAAATTTCCACTTTAAATGGACGAAAACAGCTCTTAAATACTTAGGCACCTATATAGCACAAACTATCCCAAATGTATTCACTCAATTTTCCGCCCTTACTAGCCAAAATTCGAGCCTTACTGGAAAATTGGAATATGGGCCTCCACTCCTGGTTTGGCTGATGTAACCTGCTAAAGATGAGTATCCTACCAAAATTTTTGTATCTACTCCAAGCACTTTCCATCCAGATCCCTCCCAGCTACTTTAAGCAGGTTCAAACAATGTTTACCCAATTTATATGGGCCCACAAAAAACCTAGACTCCCTCATAGTCACCTGACCCTGCCTAAACAAAATGTGGGCCTAGCACTCCCTGATATCAAGATGCACTATCATGCAATCCACATGAGCAAAATTATAGACTGGAGACGACATTCCACTTCTAAATTATGGGCCCAAATGGAACAATCGCAAACTAACGTATCACTGGGGAGCGCGCTGTGGTGCTACAAACACCTCCCTCAAGAACTGAAAGCCCACCCTATCACAGGTACTACACTTCGCATTAGCACTCAGACCTCACACCGAGCACCGTAGCAGGACACGGGATTCACCTTCATTCCCAATTCTAGGTAACCCTCAATTGTCTCCAGGCCTTCAGGGCTTAGAATTTAAAACCCCATGCCAAACGCAATATAATCAGGCATCTAACTACTTAATGGAAGACAGGTGGCCTACACTGGGGGAATTAACAAACATCTCTGGCCCCTTTCACCTCCCGTTGTGGAGCGCCTTGCAATTACATCATTTTTTACACTCCCTTTCAAACCCAAGAGGATTCCACCATCCGTTGACTACATTAGAAGAGTACTGCTCAGATGCAGGCCCCATACCCCATGTCCTTTCCAAAACCTACACCCTGCTGATTTCTCCCCACGAACGGAAGCTTCCCTGCATTAAAAAACGGGAGAGAGATTTGTCCGGCACCTTCACAGCTACCCAAACACAGAACATGACCGCTCTCTCACTTAAGTCATCAATCTGCACTAAAATCCAAGAAGCAAATTTCAAGCTACTGACCAGATGGTACTTCAGACCTGATCGTCTACATAAGTTCTATCCAGAGACACCTTTTTGGACAGAAGTTAGAACCATCATCTAGAAGTTCACAGATTACGGGATACCAGGCGATTCCGCTTTCTTTCTGCTACACATCTCAACCATTCCAGCTAAAATCTATAAAAAAATCTTTCCTGAGACACCTATTTAATGCAGCAAAAGCTTGCATTCCATTATATTGGAAGCTGCAGCAGTCACCAACCACTTCACATTGGCTACGAGAGGTAGAAGAGATTAATAAAAATGGAGGACTTGATTCTCACTTCTCTACATAAACGGGAAAAGTACACCAAGACCTGGGGTCTCTGGAATATGTTCATTCTATCAGATGAAGGAAAAGCATACATGGGGTCTTGAACCCTATGATATTAAATAGACTGTTGAGTGGCCCTATGGTACTGAGCCTTAGTCATCCCACTCCCCCCCCCCCTTTTCCTTTCTCTTTCCCTATCTCTACTTTTATTTCTTGACTATTTCCTCCTTCTCCCCCTTCCTTGGGGTTTGTCTAATGAAACTGAGAAAATGTGCTGGGGCAGCCCCCTTTTTGTATTTTACAATCACACACACTTTATGCTCCAGTCGGTTACCATAGATAGATGCATTTGTCCGAACTGTGTAACGTTTCCTCTGTCAGGTATATAGATATATTACAGCCCTACAGATTGTAAAACTCATATTTGAAAAAAATATATCATCATAGTGATTGTGCAGATCTCCTTAGTTAATCCATGAAACTATCAATACATACAAAAAGAGTGGCTGGTATTAAACTTTGACTAAAACATATAAATCATTAGGTAACAGTGCAAGGGACAAAAAATATACAAAAAGGGAGAAAAATCTCCCCACACTGTGAAGCCAAAGTGAAAAACATATACAAAGTCCAATTTCAATCCAAGTGTGTGACGTGAAGATAATCAGAGGTGAAACACTTTTTACAGTCCCACGGATTATGACGGCATCCACCAACACCTTCACCCAAAGTAATAGATAAAATGGTCGCTTACCGACTCCACATGACCCCCCTTTTAGGATGGTCATAACCTGCTTTTTTGGGTGTTAAGCATGGACCCCAAATTCCACTGTGGATATTCAATAAAACAGGGATATCAATATACACATATTGCCGCAATGTTCTATATCCGGTTGCTCATGTTAATTAAACAGATAGACGCCTCTCCATAGTTTAAAAAAAACCTTAAAACCATTAATTTAATAAAAGGTAATACACTCACATGTGAGAAGAAAAACCAATGCCCATATCCATAGATTCATGTATCTTGTAATCCGCGACGGTGTCAGACTGAAGCTCTGCCCACTCGTGGGATCCAATTGTCTATACGCAGAAATGTTTTTCTTCTACAGTTATGCAGAAATGTGTATCATCAAAAACTGTATTACTTGTTCCACTCAGTTGGTTGTTTATCTCCTGGAGTGGCTGTGTAGTTTACAATATTTTGTTAGGACCACACGGGCCTTCCAGTTACGGATTGGTGAACATATCACCAACATCAAAAAAGATTTTAAGGGGCAAGTTCAGGTATTTTGACTTGCAGCATGCTAAAGATCCATCAGTCCTAAAGGTCTTAAGGTCATAGGTATTGATTGATTCACTCCACACTGGCGTGGAACAACAAACAAGAACTCTCACTCTTAGAGACATGGTGGCTATCTGATATAGAAAAGCCTATCACCCTTTCGGGTTAAACAACGAGTGGGATGTGAATTATTTAAAAAAACCCATATGATATAGAGGTAAATTTGATTCAGAAGATAGTCTTTCAAAGTATGATGGAAACGAAAACAGTTAAACCATATAGCAGCATATCTCTGGAGTATCTCCGATATGAAAATAAATAGATGGAGGCTTACCAGATGGTAGTGGTATATACGCGGGTGTTTTTAAATCCCAAACGGGCGGTTGCTCATCAGATCAGTGGAATCGGTGTGACAATTCCTGGGGAGACCTCTGATGCCAGTGAAGGACCTCTGGTGCCAGTGGGGGATAATCCTGAGGGATTGGGATGCCTTTGAACCTGGGTGGACACTGGTGAGGAGGGACACGTCTCCGACTTCTCTCGACTCACATCCAGCGAAAATTCAATCCGCAACGTATGTATCAGGGCAAGAGAAAAACATCCACAATCGTGTAATATCGTTTGGACAAGGGTTTATTAAGAATGAAGGATTAAAAATACTCACATATTCAAAGTAAAACAAGAGCTCTTAGAAAAGGCAGGAGATGGAGGAAACCGACGCGTTTCGGCTCAACAGGCCGTCATCTGGGGTTTTCCCCCTCCTGCCAGACATGCCATTTATAAGGTATGATCATAGTAACAATTAGCCCCCTGTAGGGGGCCACAAAACGGAAGTCGCATTTCGGGCCTCAAAATGGCGCCGGCGGCGTGCGTTCCATGCCTCTATATGGGAAAAAAACTTGAACTCCAAATGAATATAAGAATAAAAAATAAACAGGCTCACTATGTGAAAGTACTAATATAGTGCAATTGGTAGTGCAGATGCGCAAAAAAACTTCAATAATAAACCAAGATACTAGATTGCATCTTAGATGGAGATGCACGTGTATGTGGGGGGAATCATATCCGGGTAGAAAGGCCGAACCTATCCGGACATGATGGGGATGTTAAGTCATCCGAGTCATGCCGGAAGTGACGCGATGCGTACGTCGCGTCCCGGAAATGACGTAATGTGTTTCTTATCCGGACGTGATGGGGATGATGAGTTATCCGAGTCCCGCCGGAAGTGACGCGATGCGTTCGTCGCGTCCCGGAAATGACGCAATGTGTTTCTCATGTCCCCCATTTTAACTGTATGCAAAGCATGCAAGTTTTTAAACCGTAGATGGACAGCCTAATGCCATCAAGGTGGGGGAAAGAAAAGGGAAGTGGATAAATAGAAAGGCATAATAATTAGCGAAAACGTTGAAAAAGTGACATAATGCTACGGATTTTATAGATATATTTTTATCGAAAAGTGACATAGTGCTTACGAATAATTATTTATGTATTAACACCCAAGTAGGTTTAGGTTAATGAATAAAAAAGAAAAAACAATATAATAGATTAAATTATAAAATAAATTGGTGCTACCCTAAAAAGAGATCCTAAAAGATAAATACTAAAGTGTATAGTGTTATTTAAATAATATTTAAATCACGCACAGGAGATGGATATAAATAAAGTATAAATAAATATATATATATATATATATATATATATATATAAATGTATAATATAATGTAGGCAGCCAGATTGACAAGCCAAAAACGAGACATGCGTTGTACAATGTAGATCATTAAAAACTCATTTTGAGAGACATAGGTAAAAGATTTGAGATTGGGTGGGCAGAGATAAAAGTTTAAAAATAAAATATGGATTATGCTTAAAACAAATTTAGCAGGATAAAGAGTGGATACAGTGGTTATCACTGGGCAAATGAGATAAAAATATGACATAAAATATGTAAACCCAGAAATTAAAAACATAAAACAGGTGCAATTAGAGCAATATTAGGAAGAGAATAATAATAAATATATATATAAGTTCCTCATATTATAAAAATATATAATAGAGAATAAAATAGGTATATATAAAGATTCCTCAAATTATATGATGGAAAATACAGGATAAAAGCATCTTATGGTCGTTATAAAACAAGGAAAAAGGGGAGGGGGTGGGGGGAAAAAAAAGGAAGAGGGCCATTGTGATTGTAACTAAAAACAACATATTAGGCTTTATTAATGAACGAATTAATGTCCCATTCGACATTCATCCCATGTGGATGGAAACTCTTGAGCTGGTAAATCCAGGATGTTTCTAATTGTGACACCCCTCTCTTATTCCACCCACCTCTCCAGGGGGGAACATACTTATCGATCACTTGGTAGATGGTGCCCTCCGGATTACGGTCGTGGTATTTTAAATAATGTTTGGAGACACTGTGATTGGTTTTTCCCTTAATAATATTAGTAATATGTTCATTTACACGTACATTAAAAGCCCTGGTGGTCCTGCCCACATATTGTTTATTGCAAGGGCACGTTAAAAGATAAACAACATTCCTTGTTTCGCATGTACTAAAACATTTTACACCGTAATTGCGTCCTGTAACAGTTGAGGAAAAATTAGAAATCTTTTTGCTCTTATGTTTGTTGAGTTTGCAGACTCTACACTTCTGACACTTATAGAAGCCTTTCATGTCTTGAAAGAAAGTGAGTTGCCTAGGGGGGTCCACTACATTTGGGGCCACCTTGTGTCTCAAAGAGGGGACCCCTCTATACACCACCTCTGGTCTATTCGGTAGTAGGGGGCCTATAAGTCGGTTATTACGTAGGACTCCCCAATGTTTGTTAATTATTCTCTTCACCTGTTTATGTTATATCGAGTAACCTGTGAAGAACGACCATTTAGCATCGTGTTTCTGGATTTTTGGTTTGTCAGTTAAAAGAGTCTCCCGGCCAATCAGGGATACCGCTTGAATTTCTTTGGTCAATTCATCATCAGGGTACCCTTTTTCCAACAGTCTCCCTTTGATAACCTGGGCCTGTTCAGTATATGTATTGATATCAGAACAGTTTCTCCTCAGGCGTATGAACTGGCTCTTGGGTATAGATTTTAACCAAGACTGATGGTGACAGCTGTCTAAAGAGATATAGCCATTCTTATCAGTTGGTTTAAAATAGGTCGTTGTGACAAATTTGCCCGTGCTAATGTCTATATTGAGATCAAGAAAGTGAACGTTCTCATTGCTACTCTCCAAAGTCAAAATGATATTTCTATCGTTGTTGTTTAAAGTGGCGAAAAAGGCGTCGAGTGACTGTTGGTCACCACGCCATAGGAGGATGTCATCGATATACTGGGCCCAGAAGATCAATTCTGGTCGGTTATGTTCAAAGACGACATCCTCCTCCCACTTGGCCATGAATAAATTGGCCAGACTGGGGGCAAATTTAGCCCCCATGGCCACGCCTTTGCATTGTGAGAAGAACTGGTTGTCATACCAAAAATAGTTGTGTGTAGTGGCAAAAACAACTAGATTTAGAATGAATTCCTTTTGTGGGTTTGGTAAATCCATGTCCTGTGCAAGATAATGTTTAACTGCTGCTAGCCCATGGTCATGGGAAATACATGTGTATAATGAAGACACATCTGCAGTGGCTATCAAGTCGCCCTCCTGAAGTTGGATGTTACCGAGTTTCCGAATGGTATCTTTAGTGTCTTTAAGATCGGACGGCATTCTAGTCACATGTGGTTGTAAATAGTGGTCAATATACTTCCCTATCCTTGAAGTCACTGAATCGATCCCACTAATGATCGGGCGTCCAGGGGGTCTTTCAAGGTTTTTATGAACTTTAGGTAAAAAGTATATAGTAGGGATACGGAGGCACATGGGAATAAGAAATTGTCAGAAGTGTAGAGTCTGCAAACTCAACAAACATAAGAGCAAAAAGATTTCTAATTTTTCCTCAACCGTTACAGGACGCAATTACGATGTAAAATGTTTTAGTACATGCGAAACAAGGAATGTTGTTTATCTTTTAACGTGCCCTTGCAATAAACAATATGTGGGCAGGACCACCAGGGCTTTTAATGTACGTGTAAATGAACATATTACTAATATTATTAAGGGAAAAACCAATCACAGTGTCCCCAAACATTATTTAAAATACCACGACCGTAATCCGGAGGGCACCCTCTACCAAGTGATCGATAAGTATGTTCCCCCCTGGAGAGGTGGGTGGAATAAGAGAGGGGTGTCACAATTAGAAACATCCTGGATTTACCAGCTCAAGAGTTTCCATCCACATGGGATGAATGTCGAATGGGACATTAATTTGTTCATTAATAAATCCTAATATGTTGTTTTTAGTTACAATCACAATGGCCCTCTTCCTTTTTTTCCCCCCACCCCCTCCCCTTTTTCCTTGTTTT
>BLSH010348385.1:396651-415103 GCA_018402905.1 Glandirana rugosa
TGAGGGTCGGCCGTATCCACTCACGAGGTAGGACCTTGGTCAAATACACACTTATCTGACCCCTCGCAATGTGTCTAGGAGACTCCATTCTTCGGACACACCAACTTGTCGTCCCTCTATCCACAATCCACATCGTGTTCCGACGTGGATCGACTGTCTGTCCCTTTCAAATCATTCACCGGTTCAACCGTTCCTAAATAAAACTACAAACAAAAACAAAACGACAAAAAGATGTTAACATGTATCATATTTATTTGGTGTGAACACAAAAGTAGATGTTGACGACAAAGCGACACGGACAAAACACATCACTTGGGAAAGTCCCCCAGTGTGTGTGGATGAAAACACAAGTGTGGTTTATTTATACTATGTACAATTGTAGAAAAACAGCAAAACAAAAACAAACATCAAAATAAATCCTTGCCAACTTGGCCACTTACTAAACTTTCCCTGTCTGTCAGCTAGGTGCAGCCTTGTGCTACACCTAACACCTATCTCCCTGCTGTTCAACCACACAGGCTTCTTACCTCAGAGGATCTGTGTAACGCTCCCCAGTCTATTCACACATAAACTGGTTCCAGGATGGAGCACTCACCTATGCCGGCTGGGAGTTTATGTAAAGGCCTTAATGAGCCAGCTCAACTCAATTG
Organism: Glandirana rugosa; assembly: GCA_018402905.1. Taxonomy (NCBI): domain Eukaryota; kingdom Metazoa; phylum Chordata; class Amphibia; order Anura; family Ranidae; genus Glandirana; species Glandirana rugosa. The sequence continues at coordinate 397,302 of BLSH010348385.1, forward strand.
GGCTCATTACCTCTACCCCAGCAAGACTCTCAGCACTTCACCTTAGTGGTCGAAATCAGCATAGAGTCTAAACTTGGGACAAATATACCTGCCACCCTGGATGCTGGTTACAAAAGCTCATGCTAAATGAATGCTCATAACTAAACTTGAATAGCAGTTTTCAATATTTTTAAATCTGCAGCTTTCATTAACCTAGAACCTGGTGATCCTGCCACATAACTGTTCGTTTTTAAGCCATTTCTATTACAGTTGCATCTCATAAAATTAGAATATCATCAAAAAGTTAAATTATTTCAGTAATTCAATTCAAAAAGGGAAACTCATATTTTATATAAATGTGTTACACACAGAGTCATCGCTGACTGGAAATGTCACACTGGAGCTCATGCAACTTGTATTCTGTGCCTCTCCACTTTTCCTCCAGACTCTGGGACCTTGATTTCCAAATGAAATGTAAAATTTTCCACAGTCAGTGATGATTTGCAGAGCCATGCTATCTGCAGGTGTTGCTCCACTGTGTTTTATTAAGTCCAAAGTCAGTGCAGCCCTCTACCAGGAAATTCTAGAGCACTTCATGCTTCTCTCTGCTGACCAGCTTTATAGAGATGCCAATTTCATTTTCCAGCAGGACTTGGTACCTGCCCACACTGCCAAAAGTATCAATGCCTGGTTTATTGATCATGGTATCACTTTGCTTGATTGGCTAGCAAACTCGTCTGACCCAAACCCCATAGAGATATGGGGTATTGTCAAGAAGAAGATGAGAGACACCAGACCTAACAATGCAGACGAGCTGAAGGCCGCTATCAAAGCAACCTGGGCTTTCATAACACCTCAGCAGTGCCACAGCCTGATCCCCTCCATGCCACACTGCATGGATGCAGTAATTCATGCAAAAGGAGCCCCAACCAAGTATTGAGTGCATACTATACTGTACATAGACATACTTTTCAGTAGGCCAACATTTCTTTTTTTATATATATAATCTTTGTGTTTTCAAAGAGTATAAAGTATGCAAAACAACATAGTCCAAACTTTCACGAGTACAACTTACATACAGGAAATTATACAATGCACAATGCATATCCAATATGATCTGCTAGGTCCATCGGTAGCCCCTCTAATATGGGTCAATAGCAACATCTAAGTCTATATCATTGAGCCCTCACATGAATCTGCGGGGTGCGTGTGTGAGGTACCATTCGGCCGGGGAGCCTACCGACCATTCCAATACTTTAAATGTAATGCAAGGCACTGAGGTTTGGATAAGTGGATATATGGCAGGGGAGGGGGGCGGAAGAGGAAGGGGGGGAACTAGAACAGCAACAATAAACTGTAAACTTTGAACTATCAGCGCTTGCTGGAGAGTGTGTTTAATACGTTCCATAAGATCGCCAGGAGCTGGGTTAAGCCATTTGGTCCCAAAGCGTTTCTCGAGAGGCAAGGTTGCTGGTGGTCTAGCAATCAATGAAAAGTCTATCATGATCTAGTCCGGGGCACCTGTGGTGAAGTTACAGACATAGAAGACTTATAATGGATCCACTTGTCCCAGATTCCATAGAACTTCTTGTACCTGTCTTTACACCTTGCCACCCACTCCTCTGAGGTCATAATAGAATCAACTAAGCGGATGCAGTCCTGTCGACTGGGGACTTGCAATGATTTCCAGTGTATTGGCACCAGGCTTCTGGCTGCATTCAGGAGATGTGGCAGGACCGATCTGCGGTATTGGCCAGCACGTGCAAAAGAAACGCCATTGGGGAGTCATCCATATCAATATCTAATATTTGTTTTATCTGAGCCCTGACGTCCAGCCAGAAGGGCCGCAACACCGGGCACTCCCACCATACATGAAGGCAAGTACCACGCTGCCTGCAGCCCCTCCAGCAGATGCCTGTGGTTGCTGGATATATTCTCGCCAGAGCCGCTGGAACCCTGTACCACCGGGTTAACACTTTGAAGCTATTCTCCTGCATCTTTGTATCCACAGTGCTCTTATGGGTGAGACAGAATATGTGGTCTAATTGGGCTTCAGTGAACTCATGCCGCAGGTCCCTCTCCCACTCACGTATGTAGACGGGCCTCCCCTCTGGCTCCGACGCATGCAACATCACATACAGAACCGATATGGAATGGGGGATGGGGCCATCAGATTTACACAGCCCTCAAGGGGCTTAAAGAGGATGGAGGTCTAATAGCGTAAGGGAGGCTATGTATGAAATGGTGTAATTGTCTAAAGCCACTCCAAGGTTACCAGTCCCAGTTCCTGGACAAACCTCCCACATCGCGTCTCCCCATCTGTCTCTCAGATGCAGAAGAATGAGACATGTTCCCATGGGGAGAACCAGGGGAACCCACTTAAGGGTGAGAGCGGAGACCCAGGCAGTGAGAACCCCCTCTGGGCATTCAGAGCGTGCCATCGTCCCAGCACTCGGATAGTGACGGGAGATGCGAACTCGGAGAGGCCTCGGTAGGTGCGAGGGAGCCATGGGGCATGAGACAAATTGCGCCCAGCCAGGAACTTCTCAAGGGGGACCCAGGATTTGGTAGAGGTATGGTGATTCCAATCAAGTATTCTCTGTAAGGTAATTGCCTCGCAATATCTCCGGATGGAGGGAACTCCCAGCCCCCCTCGCCCTTTAGGGCGTTGCAACATGCGTAGGGCTAAGCGGGGGCTCTTCCCCTGCCAGATGAACCCCAAAAACATGCTACTAAGGGTTGCGATAAAGGATCTAGGCAAGGCCACTGGCACCATTTGCATGTAAAAAAGTACTCTGGGCAAGACGTTCATTTTCAGTATGCTGGCTCGACTCATTCACGAGAAGGAAGTACGGTCCCATCGCTTCAAGTCTGCTCAAAGCGCTGAGATCAGGGGAAAGTAATTACAGGAGTATAACTGTGAGTAAAGGGCTGGGAGATGAATTCCTAAATATTTCAGAGAGGAACTACACCACTCAAAGGAGAAGGATGATTGCAATTGGGTGCGTAGTGCAGCAGGGACATTCAAGGGCAGTATCTCAGACTTACTATAATTGATCTTAAAGTTAGAGATGTATTGAAATCTCTTCAGCTCAGCCATAATGTTGGGGAGCGACGTTAATGGTTCTGCGACATAAAACATATCATCAGCATAAGCTGAGAGCTTGTGCTCCGTTGTCCCCACCCACAGCCCCTTAACATTAGGGTTAAGACATATCTTGAGGAGGGGCTCCAGGGCAAGGGCGAAAAGGAGTGGAGACAGGGGACACCCATGCCTCGTCCCATTCCGGATCAAAAAGGGGTCAGAAAGGACTCCATTTGTCCGCGTATCCAACTTAACATCCTCTGGCCCAAACCCAATCTCGCCAACACCACCTGGAGGTACGTCCAGTCCACCCTGTCGAATGCCTTTTCGGCATCTGTAGACAGTAGCAGACAGGGCGGACTGGACCGTCTCACATTAGCCTAATGGATCAGCTGGATCACCCGGTTGGAGTTGTCTCTGGCCTCTCTACCCTGAATGAATCCCGTCTGATCAGGGTGTATGACCGTCGGAAGGAGGGGTTTCAGCCTATTCGCTAGAACCTTCGCCAGAATTTTTGTATCAGTATTCAATAATGAGATCGGCCTGTAGCTACTCGGAATCGCCGGGTCCCTCCACTCTTTTGGGAGAATGGTAATGTGGGACAATAACGCTTCCTTGGGTAACAAGGTACCTGAAGCGAGGGCATTGAAATACTGGCACATATGAGGGGCCAGAAGGGGAAAAAACATGCGGTAGTAGGCGTTTGTGTATCTATCAGGGCCAGGGCTTTTACAGAGGGGCAGGTCTTTAATCACCTTCTCAATCTCAGTCACCGAGATAGGAACATCCAACTGTTCACTTATTTGTGCCTCAAGATGGGGAGCCTCTGCCTCCTTGAAATATTGCAAGAGGCACGTCCCCTTTTGCGAAGAAGACATACCTGGCAAGGTGCTTGGGAACTGATATAACAGAGCGTAATAATCTTTGAAGGTGCCCGCTATTTTAGAGGGAAGTACAGTGGGGGACCCTGAAGTGGAATGGAGTTGATGGACATAGCCCGATGTTCTCTGACGTCGGAGGGCCCTAGCTAACAATCATGTATAAGAAAAGAAAATACACGCCACGCATCCAAGTGTAAGCAGCAACTACCACAACTTCAACATAAATTGTGCACAAGTTAAATAGATATATAAAGCGTTGCGCTTTAAATTAAACATAAATAAAGTCCACATAAACTGTGATAACTTGTTCAGTGTAGCAAGACATCAATTCCACCGTATCAATGTGCGTCCACCACCAGAAGGAAAGCTTAAATACTCTTACCAATGGTAAGCAGTTAAACCGCATAGGATATTATCCTGGCACATTTCAATGGGATAATGTTGCATCCCTTAGGATTCCCAATCAAGGCACATCATAATGGGTGTAGGGGCTAATTTCCACTTCTGTTCCTGTAGGTGTGGGTTCTTTACATGGTACACCGAGTCACTGGGATTAGACCTCTCATCCGTATATCACCTCATACGTGCTCATCGGGGATCCATCCAAAAAATATATAGAACCGCACATAGTGTGATATCAAATGACACAAAGATTTATTTAAAAAATGGATACACTCACATGTCAAATCCAGAAAAATCGCATGGAATTCCAAGAGTCAATCAGCGCAATAAAAAAGCATGGGGCTCGCAGTCAACCGACGCGTTTCATCTTATGAGACTTCAACTGGGGTATGTGTGCCCATTCAACCATTGCGCTTAAATAAAATTGTAAATGTTATTACACACCTGCTTCAACTTGACTTAATTACAGCTTCCACTGTCTCCTTTCAAACGAGCGTTCCGAGCGGCCATGACTGAAAGTCACATGATATGGGTCTGCACCAATCAGAGCAGTTCCTTCTTGCATCACATGTCCACAAACGGGACCTACACGGCGGGAAGGACCTCACGTGGGCAGACTCCTCAGCCAATGGAGGTGAAGGGAACCCAGCTCATCACACGGCGCCGTCAGCCTATGGATGCGCCCATTCACATTACACCCTTCAGCGTCATTCCCAAACAACCTCACGGAAGTAGCTCGTAATGACTCACACTGACCCAGAACTGGCCCCCACACACACCAGGTACTGGACACCAATTCCGGTCAGTAGATCGCCATCTTGTGGAACATATAAAAACTTCAGGAGGCAACAAGATTCACCACAACAATATCTATAACTATAACCGATTATTACCAATAAATTAATACTTGATCAATAATTTGTTATAAAAATAAATATAAATAAACATTAAATTAATATTAAACCAACATGTAAAAAACATGTAAAAAAACATATAAAAAAACATATAAAAAAGACCTGATAGAAAACCTGGCCTGACTGGAATCAAACCAGAGACTAAACCATATGTCCCTAAAAACCCAGATGTTGGAAAATATTTAATATATAAACTGACCCCCCTAAACATCCAGGAAGATTTGGATATGCAGGTAGCATGGCATCAGTGTGGAGATCTAGGACCCGCTAATAAAGCAATTAATGTCCCACTCCACATTGATGCCATGCGGCCAATAGGTCTTCATCTTATAAATCCAGGAGGTTTCTAACCTAGAAACACCTCTGGTCGACGCTCCTCCCCTCAATGGTGCCACATACCTATCAATGATGGTAAATGTAGTCCCCTTCAGGTCTTTTCCATGGCATTTAAGATAATGTTTGGGCACCGTGTGTTCTGTAGATCTGTGAACGGGCATATGGTACGGCCAATGTACTGCTTCTTACAGGGGCATGTAATCAAATAAACAATATTCTTAGTACTGCAGGTGGCAAATCCCTTGAAAGAGTATGTAGCCCCAGTGACGCTAGAAGTAAAAGTATCAATTTTCCGTCCTGAAAAAGTATTAAACTGGCACACTCTACACTTTCTACATGGATAATATCCTTTTAGATCTTGAAAAAGGATGGTTTAATCAGAGGATTCCGTATATTTGGAGCAATTCGATTTCTAAGAGGTGCAGCACCTCGATAGATGACCTTGGCCTTGTCAGGAATAAGGGGGCCTAAAACTGGATCAGTTTTCAAAATGTTCCAATGTTTGGAAATGAGGCCCTTAACCTGTCTATGTTGAGATGAATATGTAGTAAAAAAGGACCATTTAAATGCATCCTTATCTGCCACTTTGGGGCCTATACGTCCACCAAGCAGAGATCCTCGATCTAATTTCCTGACTTTCTCTATCTCATCATCTACCAGAGGTGGAGAGTACCCTTTATCAAGTAATCTACCTTTCAGTAGAGAAGCCGGTGTCAGATATGAGGCCTCATCCGAGCAATTTCGTCTGAGCCTCAACATCTGACTTTTAGGGATAGACCGCAAACAAACCTTATGGTGACCACTATCCACCGGAATGTAACCATTCCGATCAGTAGATTTAAAATAGGTCCTGGTTACAAGTCTACCCCCATTATTCGTAATATCCAAATCTAGGAAATGTATATTGGTATTACTGGCCTCCAGTGACAGGGAAATGCCCCTCTCATTGTTACTGAGTAATGCCACAAATTCAAACAATTACGCAGAAGGGGCGTCCCATAGGAGGAGGACGTCCTATATATATCTGGCCCACAAAGAAAGACCAGGTGGCCTCAAGGCATAGATGACGTCCTCCTCCCACTTGGCCATGAATAAATTGGCCAAGCTGGGGGCAAATTTAGCCCCCATAGCAACACCCTTAATCTGCAGGTAAAACATACCGTTATACCACATATAGTGGAGTGGGACATTAATTGCTTTATTAGCGGGTCCTAGATCTCCACACTGATGCCATGCTATCTGCATATCCAAATCTTCCTGGATGTTTAGGGGGGTCAGTTTATATATTAAATATGTTCCAACATCTGGGTTTTTAGGGACATATGGTTTAGTCTCTGGTTTGATTCCAGTCAGGCCAGGTTTTCTATCAGGTCTTTTTTAAATGATTTTTTTATGTTTTTTTACATGTTTTTTACATGTTGGTTTAATTTTAATTTAATGTTTATTTATATTTATTTTTATAACAAATTATTGATCAAGTATTAATTTATTGGTAATAATCGGTTATACTTACAGATATTGTTGTGGCGAATCTTGTTGCCTCCTGCCGTTTTTATATGTTCCACAAGATGGCGATCTACTGACCGGAATTGGTGTCCAGTACCTGGTGTGTGTGGGGACCGGTGTCGGGTCAGTGAGTCATTACGAGCTACTTCCGTGAGGTTGTTTGGGAATGACGCTGAAGGGTGTAATGTGAATGGGCGCATCCATAGGCTGACGGCGCCGTGTGATGAGCTGGGTTCCCTAGCTAACAATCGCCTGCATTTATTTCCACATTCGTAAAATTTGTGGGAGATATGGCGCAGTCTAGCCCTTATCCAATTCTCCAGACAGGTGGCCAGCTGCTCTCTTACAGAAGCAAGTTCTGCCTGTAGAGCTGGGGTCAGCTGGCTTCAGCTGGCCCTTGTGCCGAAGTTCCGCCGCTCGTAATCTCGCCAAAAGGGCCTGTAGCTCTCCCTCCAGCGCCTTTTTCAGTCTTGCTCCTTGGGAGATAAGTTCTCCCCGGACCGCCGCTTTGTGACCTTCCCAAATCGGTGCCAGCCCTACCTATCCAGGGAAATTCTCTCTGAAATAAAGGGTAATAGTGTTCGACACCTGCTTCAGAGCTACAGCGTCGTCCAGCAGGTTCTCGTTCAAGCGCCAAGTCCAGTTACGGGGTTCTGAGGTCTGAAGAACCAGGGAGCTAGAAACCGGGGCATGATCCCAGATAGAAATGGATCCAATGGACACGCCAGAGAGCGACTCCACCAGGGTCTGGTCAATCAGTAGCATATCTATTCTCGTGTACACCAGGTGCACCATGGAATAGTAGCTGAAGTCTTTCCCCCAGGGGTGGAGCACTCTTCAGCAGTCCACCAGATGATGAGTCTGCAGCGACCTGCAAAAATGTTTAAAAAATGCGAAAGAGTGCACCGTGCGGCCAGAGGAGGTATCAAGTTGTGGAACAGGGCACACATTAAAGTCCCCTCCTACCACCAACTGTCACTCTCGAAATGTAGAGAGGGAGTCCATGACCATATCCAAAAAGGTCAGCTGGCCCGTACTTGGGGTGTAAAGGGACACCAATGTAAGTCTGCGCCCCCGAACAAGGTGCCCCCTGGGTCAGTCTGGTGATCCACTGGGACAAAAGGACAATGCTTGTGAATTGCTATTGCCACACCACCCGACTTCGAGCGAGGGGAAGTACCCAAATACCATTGATTGTACAAGTGTGTGGGGAGGCGGGGGGTTGAGTCAGCCCGAAAGTGTCTCTCCTGTAACAGTGAAATGTGTGCCCCCAGTCTCTTAGTCTCAAGCCATAACTTACTGCGTTTGGATGGCGAATTCAAGCCTTGGACGTTATACGAGACAACCTTCAGAGTGGCCATTGCAGGGCGTATTGCGGAAGCCCACCTGGGCGCAAATGCGGACAAAAGAGACCTGCGGCACAGAGATCTTTAACCCAGCAAGCACCGAAGAAACAAACAAAAACTTAGGTAAAAACCATGAACACAACATAAACAGAAAATATACATGAACCTGGCCGCCTCTAGGGCAGCCCCTAACTATGTTCGTGTGTGCGGGAACCCCCATCAGGCCAGCCGGCCAGAGAAGGCAACAGCAGTCCCCGCGCGTCCGATAACCCCTATTGGGAGATCGTGCTCCTAAGAGACCACCTACTGGGGGTAAGTGGAGAGGCATCAGGCGAGAACCCCTGCAGGGATCCCGCTTCTGTGACTAAGCACATCTGATGTACAGATGCGCATGGGTTAGTTAACAGCAGCTAACACAAATAGAACTATACAGTCAGTGTTCAGCATTTTAGCAGAGGTAGGAAGAACCAGCCCCAGCATCTGGGGGGGCACTTCAGGGGGAAGAGGGGGGAGAGGGCCCTTGCTCCGGGCTGGGCCTTTGTGAGGCCTGTTCCGTCGTCTGCGACAACCCGGGTGCCATGGCTCAGTGCGGGGGAGAACTGGTGGCTCCTGGGAGGTGCGCCAGTCCGGGATGTCAATCCTAGGCAGGAAAGAAAGTGAGGCAAATCCGACTTATTACAAAGAGTGACCTGCTGCCCGTCTTTCATAGCAGTCAGGCTGAAGGGGAAGTCCCAGCGGTAAACCAGATGGGATTTTTGCAATGTTTCCAACAGGGGCTTTAGAGCTTTTCACTGCATCAGGGTGCGTCTAGAGAGGTCCGGAAAAAGGGAAAGCTTGGCTCCGTCAAAATCCACATGACGAACCTCGCGTACATGGAACATGATGCGTTCTTTCAGGGAATTTTTATGTAGTTTGCAAATTATGTCCCTAGGTTTATCCGGGTCGTCTGAGGGGGGTTGCAATGCTCTGTGCGCCCGGTCAATCTCAATACGGTCAGGCGCTTCCCTTCCCAGTATCTGCTTAAATAATCCTTGCAGTGTAGGAACTATGTCCCTGGAGGCCGTGGCCTCTGGTAGGCCCGTATGTGAATGTTAACCCTGCGGCTGCGGTTCTCCATGTCATCTAACTGTTCAAGCAGGGATTCAATACGTTGGTCGCATCGGGCCTGCAGAGTTTGCAGGGCAGGTGACATGTTATCCACAGTAGCCTCCACCCTCCCCCCAATATGGGCTGTGTCAGCCTCTAGGGCCTCAATGTCCTGCCGCAAGGCTCGCTCCATGCGGGTCACAAAGTTCTCCAGGTCAGCCTTTGTGGGTAAGGCTAGTATATGGGAACAGAGATCCCCGTCCCTCAGGGCCTCTTCAAGGTCTGTATTGTCCCACCTGTGGCCCGATGGGTGCGGGAGGTGCGGATGCCCGAGGCATGCGGGTGCGCTGTCTAGCTGAGGCCTTCAGTGCAGTCCCCAGGGCGGGCTCGTTCTTCTCCATTCGGGTCCCATCCGGGGCTGAGATGTCAGGGGTGCTGTCCGGGGAGCTCGGAAAGGAAAGGCAGTGGGGCGTAGGTGAAGGCAGCCAAGGTGAGGGTATGGGGGATGCCACACGTGTGTCAGACGTGGACTCACCCGGCGCCATCTTGGAGCGCGCTACTCGCGGTCCGCAATCTCCGGCAAAGTAAACGTTCAGGGAGCTGGAACGGAGCCTGGGGGTCCTCTGAGGTTGCGGGGATGGTCTCCGCTTTGTGGGCGTCTCCTTCTCTGGTGTGGGTCACTGCTGGAGCTGCTGTGCTAGCTGAAGTAGGAGCGGGTAAAGACGGAGCTCCACTCACACACGTCTGCTCGCCTCCATGCCACCCCACGCCCCCCTAGGCCAACATTTCTGGATTAAAAATACTTTTTTTTTTTTTTTGATTAGTCTTATGTAATATTCTAATTTTCTGAGATACTGAATTTTGGGTTTTTAGCTATAAAGCCATAATCGTCAAAATTAAAAGAAAGAAATGCTTGAAATAGATCACTCTGTGTAATGCATCTATATAAAATATATGAGTTTCACTTTTTAAATTAAATTACTAAAATAAATTAACTTTTTGATAATCTAATTTTATGAGATGCACCTGTATATGGCGCCAACAGATTTTCAGGTCTCCAAACTATGCCTTTATGTTGTCATCCTGTCACAATGAACACATTACAATGGAAACTATAAGGCCTCAAAATGTCAGTAGCTTTGTAATTTTTCAGCTTTTATCAGCCTTAGTAGCGTTTTTTTTCCCCTCAATGGATCTAAAAAGTACAAAAACATTGGTTTTCCTTATCTTTACTTACATAATATACATAATAGCACCATGGTCTCATTATGTCTTCTGCTCCTTCTCAGCGTATCTGTGCCCAGGTTTATGCAACATTTTGGCTCCTGGCATTGTTGGTCACCAACTCTATATATACGTGTAAGTCTTCTGTTTTCCTTCTTTTAACGTTTTGTATATGCACTACGTTTATTAACTGTTATAAGAAATCCGGTGCCAAAAGGGACCTTTTGTGTGCATTTGCGGGTGCCTGTGCCAAACGGCTCCATTTAAGCTGAGTGCACCCTGCAGCAAGTGCTGTCTGATCTACAGCATTTAGTGTGTGTTCCTGAGCAACCTCTATCTGATTATCTGTTCCTGCGACCCGGCTTGCCTGATCCATCTGATTTCTGCCTACATCAACACCCGGCTTGTCTACGACCACTCTCCTGCCTGATCCTCTGACTCTGGTACCTTTGTTGCCCGCCTGTTGACGACCCTGCTTGGACCCGACCATCCACCTGCCTGCTCCTCCTGTACCACACCACTAGCCTGTTTCACAACACGGCCTGTAGGACCACGCTTCTAGTGCACGAGTGCACCAACATACTTCCTACCAACACCAGTGACCCAGTCCGATCCTCATGCCATCATGCACTCCCGAGCCACCTGTCTGCTCTACCAGGGGTTCCCGAGTCAGGGTAGTAAGGGAGGTTGCCTACTGTACAAGCCAGACTCTTCCACCAGGTACGTGACATTAACTCTGGAGCCTGTATCCACGAGCCCACAAATTAAATTAAATTATATGACTGGGGCAGGAGGCATAATATTAGGGTGCGGGGGGTCCCGGAGTCGGTGGCCCCCAAACAAATTACGCCAGCTCTCGCCTCCATCTTTAATAGCTTGCTGGAGAGGCCCGCTGATTCAGCGACTGAGTTTGAGAGGGCACATCGGGCACTTAGATCACGCCCGAATGATACAGCTCTCCCAAGGGACATAATTTGCTGTCTCCCAGATTATAAACTTAAGGAAGAGGTGCTGGCCCAAGCAAGAAGAAACAACGCCATTGTTTTCAATGAACATAATATATCTCTCTTCCAAGATCTTTCCTCTATCACTTTAAACAACCGTAGAGCTCTACGCCCACTGCTGGAGGCCCTGCGGGAACGTAGCCTCGTATATAGATGGAAGTTCCCCTTTGCACTCTCGGTTGCGCATAATGGGACACAGCATGTTCTTTGATCACCAGAAGATCTCCCCTCCTTTTGTGGAGCTCTCCACAGACTGGTATCGTGAATTTCGCTTGCCAGAACTCGCTAGCTCTCCACCTCCTACACCACACTCAACTCCTACAAAACACATACAGAAGAAAGGGAAGTTCCACAAGCAGCACAATGCCGGGCTCCCGCACCCTACCCAGGTCACCAGGAGCACCAGGGCCAAAGAGTACACCTGAATGGTGGTAAAGTATTATAGGTACCGTAGTGTACCGTGTTTCTGTAATCTCCTGGATCCTCTCCATTATCTCCTGCAAGTTTTACATGCACCTGAACGTTGCTCTCTGTTGGTACTTTTATGGGCTTAGTTCCTCCCCATGCCCCTTTAACCACTTCAGTTTTGTTATACCCACGAGTTGGCGAATATTGCCTCAGTTAAGGATGAGCTGCTTCTCAGGCTCTTGAGGAAGATACAGTTACTGTGATCTTATGTTCGTTAGCTTATTCAACATCAAATGAGTTTATAAGGCGATGACGGCCTTTCTTAAAGCAGAACGTTTTCATGACCTTACCCCTATGGACCGTATGGTATCTCTGCTTATGCGTTTGAAAGTCTATCTGACACCATACTTGTCCATAAGTCTGTGACCGCCTCTCATTGAACGGAGTGTTTTCATTAACATCTTACTATAGCTGTCTGGGATACGGGTCATCCCCTGACTGGATGCATAAATCCTTACCTGAATGACACTTTTTGTTATAACGCAAGCCACCACAGTGGGCCTCAGTGCAGTTCCCTCATTATGTGTTCTGGTTGAGACCATTACTCTGGTAGCCTATTTTTATTTTATATTTTTATTTTTCTTACTTCATATTTCTGTCATTGAGTTTCAGCTGTTGTCAGTATTTTCAATTCATGACTAGGTATGCAACATGAGGCCGTGGGCTGAGTAACTACAGCTCTATTACATAGTTGAGTTACTTGGTCCAAAATCCTCCTGCGCGTTCTCCCACGTGACCTCGTCTTGTGTTTATATTGGCGGTACCTGGTATTAGCCTGTGCCGCTAATACACTCACAGCTTAAAGAGCCCCTCTGGGTCACCTAGAGGTTACATAGTTAGTCAGGTTGAAAAAAGACACAAGCCCATCTAGTTCAACCAAAAAAAAAATAAAATAAATAATAATAATTTATATATAACCAAACAATCCCATGTGCTCATTGTTAAAATTGTATAGTGTTTACCCCTGTTCACGGGAATTCTCTTCGTCTTACTACCCTCCTCCCTGTGCTCCCCTTTCCGCTCTATCTATTCTACCTTTTTTCATCCTCACCCCTTTTTTCTTCTCCCCTCCTTATCTTTCTTTTCTCTCCTCTCCTCTATCTCCTTTCATTCTCTTCTCTTTCTTTCCTCATCTAACCTCATCTTTTTCTTATTCCTTCTTTTTCTGGTATCACTTCAACTATTGTTATCTGATCTAGTTTATTGTATCTGGGGTGATCATGAGAGATACCCCTTTCATTTTCTTCCTTCTATTCTTTTGCATTTTGGTTTTACCTATCAGCATGGCATTTTCGTCTTTATGTAAAGGTCCTACTCTGATCTCTCACAACCTCAGAGGCTTAAATGTTCCTGAAAAAAGGGTGAGCCTCATGAGGTAGTTGAAAAAGACCAAACCTGCCTTTGTCTATTTACAAGAGACTCATTTCCAGTCACAATCCATACCAAAAATGTTTGATAAATGTTTCCCTGAGGTGTACCACGTGCCAAATCCTACCCAGAAATCCAAAAGAGTGTCTATTCTGATTCATAAACACGCAAATTTTGAAGTATTCCAGCAATGCATAGACCCCCCAAGGAAAACTCTTGTTTTTAAAAGGTAACTGGCACGGACAGCCGCTTACCTTGGCTAATGTATATTTCCCAAACCCCGGGCACGCCACTTTTTGCCAACGAATTGTGGATGAGCTTATGGGTTTTGCAACTGGCTGTATCCTACTAGGGGGTGACATCAATATCCCCTTACACCCACTATTGGACTCCTCTAACCAAAAATCTAGCATTGCCTACTCTATTCTAAAGAAAATTAAATCCACGCTGAACTCCCTGCTGCTGGTGGACACTTGGCGCCTGGTGCACCCAAATGGTAGGGACTTTACTTACTACTCTGCTATGCACAAAAAATATTCACGCATAGATTATGTCTTTTTGACACAGCGTGACCTACATACCTTACAGTCTGCCTCTATAGGTATCCAATCTTTGTCAGACCACTGCCCAGTGTCGATCTCTTTGAAGCTGCCCGTAGTCCCGGTCAGGACATTAATTGGTGGCTGAACCCGACGCTTTTGACAGATGCCAATATTTCAAAACAAATTAGGGATGCAATTACATCATACTTTCAACTTAACACCACGGAAGGGATGCCCCCTTTGACATTATGGGAGGCACATAAATGTGTCATACGGGGAGATTTCATTCGCTGTGGAGCACAAAAGAAGAGAGAGGCAAATAAAACGATCATGACCCTGGCAGATAAGATCTCGAAACTAGAAGCTAACCACAAACAGTCACAGGCAGAAGCAGTCTCGGCAGAACTGTTAGCGACTCGAAAACAACTACAAAACATTAACTTAACCAACTTAAAACGAAAAGAACCCTGTTTTTTAGAAGAGGCTTCTTCTATGAACACAGGGACAAGGGTGGCAAGTTTCTGGCCAGAGCCCTTAAATCCCTCTCCATATCTAGAAATATTCTGGCTATCAGAGATGGACATGGCAAACCCCTGCATAAACCGAATGTGATTGCAGCACGATTCCACGCCTTCTATAGCAATCTCTACAACTTGCACCTACCACACAGGCCGAAGGAATTTGAAGGGAATAGGGAGCAGGACATACAGGATTATCTGAAAGAGTGGCCTACCCAGTCTAACCCCAACTGAGTCTGAATCATTAGAAGCCCCAATCACAGAAGAGGAACTCCTGTTAGCAGTTAAGTCCCTGAAAACAGGCAAGAGCCCGGGCCCGGATGGGTATACGGCCCATTATTATAAACATTTTTTGGCACATCTAAATATGCCCCTTCTTAATGCACTTAATTCTCTTAAAACCACACAACCCACTACTGCAGCTTTCATGTTGGCCCACATAACCTTGTTACCTAAGCCAGGAAAAGACCCCCTAGATTGCACTAGTTATAGACCGATCTCCCTCTTGAATTTGGATCTGAAGATCCTAGCAAAAATTCTCGTTAACAGACTGACTAACTTTCTACCGCAGCTCATCGGCCTAGAGCAGGTCAGCTTTATGCCAGGACGTGAAGCTCGCGACAACGTAATAAAAGCCCTCAATTTAATTCACCATGCACAGACGGGCGGAGTCAAAGGTCTTCTCCTGTCCACAGAGAAGGCCTTTGACAGGGTGTCCTGGGACTACCTGTTTGCTACCTGCAGGCATGTGGGATTGCAAAAGGGTATGATGTCTTGGATAGCTTCTCTTTACCACAAACCCTCTGCACAGCTCAAGATCAATGGTGTTTTTTCTGAAGCGGTTCAAATAAATAATGGCACGAGACAGGGGTGCCCTCTGTCTCCCCTCTTGTTTATTTTGACTCTTGAGCCTTTCATATGATTGATTAAAGTTAACAAGGACATAGCCGGTTTTAAAGTAGGCACCCGAGAATATAAAACAGCGGCCTACGCCGATGATCTCCTCTTCTTTTTGTCACGGACGCACACCTCTATCCCTAACCTAACTAAAGCATTTCTTCTCTTTGGATATATATCCAACCTGAAGATAAACTACTCCAAGTCAGAAGCCCTGAATTTGAGCCTCACTCCTGAAGATCTAACAAGGACAAAGGCCATCTGTTCTTTCAAATGGGAACCCTCGGCTCTCACTTACCTAGGGGTTAAACTCACGGCTAAACTAACTGATATTTTCAATGTTAACTTCCAACCGCTGCTGACCATTATCCAAAAAGACCTGAAAAACTTGGGCTATCAGACCCTTTTCTTGGTTCGGCTGGGCGGCCATCCTCAAAATGGTAACGATACCCAGAGTTCTGTACCACTTCCATACTCTACCTAAATTAAAATTCTTCAAAACACTGAACGCGATGATACGCAGCTTTATCTGGATGGGCAAAAAAACATGCATAGGCCTGCACATTCTCTCTACACCCAAAGATCAAGGGGCTATTGGACTTCCCAACTTCAAATTCTACCTAATAGGAACTCACTTAGCCAGAATTATTGATTGGAACTGTAACGGGGGGCAAAAAGATTGGGTTAGCTTAGAGAGGGACCTGGCGGGCATGCCCTTGCAATGTCTTCCTCAAGCAAAAATACCCTCCCATATTCAACAACAACCACTGATAGGGGAAACCCTTAACATGTTCCACATGGTATCTAAGTCCCACGGACTGTCCTCAACCCCTGGCCCCCTCACGCCTATCACCCATAATCCGGACTTCCCACCGGGCATGCATCTACCATTTACCTCTCCCACAGACCAAGACTCACCCCTCTTGCTGACACATTGCCTGACTAACAATAAACTTAAATCCTTTGACTCATTACAACAAACCTTGTTACCACAAAATTCTCTCTCCTTCTGGGTCTATCGTCAACTACATAGCTATGTTCACTCCTTTTCAGACAAGAGCAGGACACTAAGACCTACGACCCCTTTTGAACAACTTTGCTTGACAGGAGTACCCACAGCCAAGTCCACATCGCTCATGTATTCATGACTTCATCAACATGGGGATGAAGCATCACAGCGGGATCGCTCACAGTGACAAGATGCACTCCAAACCTCCTTCACAGATGAGCAGTGGAAACAAGCTTTAATTTTCACACACACATGCTCGTTAGGTACGAGGGTCCAGGAAACCTTGTATAAATTGTTAACGCACTGGTACGCCACCCCTGACAAACTTAAAAAGCGGTACCCGGCCTCATCGGATCTCTGTTGGAGATGCAGGGAAGCAAAAGGCACGTTATTTCATATCTGGTGGGACTGCCCCCAACTGGCCCCTTTTTGGAATTCAATTTGTAAGCTAATTAAACACATCACAGATACAACAATTTCCCTGACCCCAGCATGTTGCATCTTGCACATAGCCGATTGCTCTGTGAAATTCTATAAAAAGTCGCTAACTAGGCATCTGCTTAACGCAGCAAAAATGTTGATCCTAAGACATTGGAAATCTACACAGGCCCCTTCTGTGACAGTGGTTGTGCTCAGTAGAAGGTATCTATAACATGGAGGAGATTGTAGCTACGGCCAGAGAACGCTCAGAAAAATTCCAGAAATGATGGTCCCCGTAGCTAGTCTTTAAGTATTCAAATGCTTTTAAACAGTTCGACACTGGGTGAGGTCTCCTCTCTCTTACTTATTACTTATTGTGACTCTATACTTATGGGATTAGGATTTTTATGTAGATCTCTCTGTTATGGCTGACGACCTTTGGAGTAAATTGCCTTGCCTTGTGATGATCTGGAGGCGGATTGCCTCCAACTACCATATCGTATGGACCAATGGATAAGATATTCCCATGTTTTCTTTATATTATTGATTTTGGATAGCATGCCTCTCTCCCCTCCTTTCTTTTCCATTTCTACTCTCTTCTATATTTAAAATCTATAAAATCTGTTTGCTGACCCTAGGGTCGCATACTCTATGTGGAGCGAACTAGATGGGCAAGAATGCCCCTTTTGACATGAATATGATTTTGTTTGTTCTACAACTGACATATGCCTTGTATAGTTACTCTGCTGTGATTGTTCTTGTATTTCTCAATAAAAACTTTATTGCAAAAAAAAAAAAAAAAAAAAAAAAAAAAAAA
>BLSH010348385.1:426198-437922 GCA_018402905.1 Glandirana rugosa
TTTACAATTGCTCAAGTTCCAAACCCCAAATCTCACTTCACTTAATACCTAACTCGTGATTTCACACATGCCCTTGGAGGGCCGCCCTGAATGGTGAGAGAGCCCAAACACCCGAGAGAGTGGTAAGTCCCGCCGGGAGGTTCCCGTACACACTTTAGTGCTCAATCCATAATTCACTTCACTCTAAACCCCAAACCTTGAACTCGTTAACATTTTAAATCAAAAGCCTCTCATGTATCCATTTAGTGGAAAAAAAAGGGAAAAACCCCCTCCACCCAGCCTTCCCCTTGTGTTATAGGAGGAGATTATCTCTATCTTAATACCTTGTGTACCTCTCTTCCCTTCTCTGGGTGCTGCCACCCCTTCTCAATTCCTAAACTTCCACATTTAATCAATATATATCCTAATCTTCATTATTACATTTACAGCGAGCTCCATTCAATTCCCCCTTTCCAAAACCTTGGTCCCTTATCCCCCCGGCCGACCCCCAGCTCCCTCCTGAAGAAAAAAAAAAGGGGGGGATTTGGGAAAATTCTCTCTCTTCCTCCCCAACCCGCGCCCTCCCGGAGGACCATGTTCGGGGTCCGTTGCAGGGTTATTTCCACTTCTCGGGTCTACCTACTCTTTCGATATTTCCAAAGAGTAGTACAACCAGCCTATCTTTTTAAACCTCTCATATTGGCCTTTGACCGTGTGTGACCACCTTTCAGCCTCCATAATTCTATCCACCTTCCTCTTCCAATCCATCACCATGGGACAGTTAGACTATTTACAAAATCTGGGTATCAATATCCTTGCTGCATTCAATAAATGTGGTGTGATACTCATCTTATAAAATTTAGCAGATGATGGCATTCCATGTAAGAGGAAGTGCAGTGGAATTCTATGCATTAAGATAAAAAGTCTTCTGTGTGCAACAACCCCCTCATACTTACCTGAGGTCCCTCTAGATCCATCAGAATTGTGTTGGCTGCCCAGGATTCCCCTCCTCCTTGGCTGAGACAAAGCTGTCAAAGTCAGTCAGCCAATGATAAGAGAAAAGGGGTGGATGGGGCTGGGCCATGGCTCCGTGTCTGAATGGACACAGGGTGCTGTAGCTCGGCTTGGGTGCCCCCATAGCAAGCTGCTTGCTGTGGAGGCAATCAACAGGAGGGAAGGGCTAGGAGAGCCTAAGAGGAACCCAAGAAGAGGAAGATCTGGGCTGCTCTGTGCAAATCCACTGCACAGAGCAGGTAAGTATAACATGTTTGGTGTTTTTTAACTAAAAAATCACTTTAAAGTGTATCTAAAGCACAAACCTTTCTTTCATTTTGTATAGAGTAGGGAAGGTTTACAACTGCTATCCGAGATTTTTTTTTTGCCATATGCGTTTCATTAGGGAGATTTTCACTTACTTCCTGTCTTACACACTCAACAGGAAGTGAAATCATATCTTTCCAACATGAGGGAAATCCCCACGAGAGCTGTCACAGGAACAAGTATACCCAAAGAAAAATCCTCCCTCTACTGTTGTACTGGTGGCAACTTTAAATTTTAGATTTACCCTTTCATTCTTGGTGGCATTGGTGATTAGCACATTTGCAGACAGAATTAACCATACTGGCGGAAAGACTGGAAAAAAAAGGGGGGGGGGGGCTCTAACCTCTCTCAATACTATTAAAAAAAAAAAAAAAAAACACAACACATTTTTCCTTAGTTAAGTGAGATATCAGATATACATGGGATGCAAACTTATGCTGAATGCATTTCCCCCTCCACACAACTGAGGGACTCTTCCGCTGTCAGAATACACCAATAGGCGCTGATCGAATTAAAAATTTCCAACATTCTGTTTGAGAGAAGCCAGTCAATAAATCAACTTCTCTCTAGCAGGAAGGACCATAGATGGATGAAAATTTGTCTGGTTCCTGTTGAACTGGCCAAATTTCAATCCATTTTTGGCCAGCTTTATTCCTAAAATCTAGCAATTTTGCATACATCTTTATACTGACCAGATTATAATGGAAAATGTTATACTTGCCTGACAGTAATTTTCCTTTCCTGATGCAAGCATGACAGCATATACGTATGGGTAGGCTCTGCCCCCTGCCCCTTTTCCAAAACCGGTTACACTATAAAAACAGGTCTCCTCCCCTTTGGCCTCATTCTTGTCGACTTTCCTTGCTGTGAAGCATTTAGGGAGGGACCTATATGCTGTCATACTTGCATCAGGAAAGGAAAATTACCGTCAGGCAAATATAACATTTTCCATTTTCATGACACAGCATGACAGCATATACGTATGGGATATATCAAGCACCAGACGACAAGGGTGGGTACTGCTGCAGTGTTTTAATCATGGATTAGCTCTATCCCAGTGAACACCCAACGTGTATTGTTTTTAATGCCCCTGGGTCCACACCTGTTGAATGTAGACTAGGTCGCCTGTTATCCTTAATTCTGGGAATACTCCCTTGAGTTCTGTTCATGTATGCGCAATCAGTCTGTTAAAGCGCTCAATGCACTCAAATCGAAAGATTTGTACTAGCCATCTAAACTCTGAGCTACCTTACCCAGTAACCGTGCCATTGACTAAATGGATAGTGAGTGGACGTCCTCTTCTGATGCTGTTAGGCCTGAAGAGCACCTCCTTTGTTCTCTGAGGAAGAGACCACTCCATATATCTTCCTTTCCTTTTTTTTAAATATTGCATCCCAGTTTTAATGCTTGCGACTATTCGGACATTTCGCTTTGGACATGCTGGAGGGTGATGTCCCAACCCAGATGCCACCTTTACATAGCACTGAAGAAGAGACTAGAGTTAGTCTCTCTAAACTGGTAGTTACAAGATCCTTCCTTTGTGCATATTAGCCGTACAAACACTGCCTTAGTGTTCCTGTCCACATTTAGGAAGTCCTATCCAGAAGGATGGAGAATGAGACAACATGTTCTTCACTATTTGCAAGGCCCCAGGGAAAGAACTGCGCAGACTTTTTTTTTGTCTGACTTGGTCCACCAAGACATGCGAGAGTGCGGACCGACTGCGCCTCTGCCCCTTATTCCCCCTCTAGGTCTACTTATATCCAGTTCAATACTTACAATAGGGGACAGACAGGCTTCAACAGGGTTTTAAAAGGTGAGACCTCCATGTGAACCCCCACTTCTTGGTCTCCCGCATCTAGATACAACTTGACTAAATTTTGGCTGCTACTGATGGCCACGCCGTGCATGGCTTTTAACCTCAGGAGGTGAATAGGAGGATCCTGCATTCGGGAATGTACCTGGGGATATCCTGGCTTGCAGGCCACTGGGCAATTAATTGTCCCCTTCACTACTGGATGAATGTGGATGCTGATAAGGAGCCTGGAGACTCCTGAGTTTGCCGGATATACTTCTTGGCTAATCTGTAGCCCCAGTTGGGTGTCGATAGCGCGGTTTCCCTCTCTGGGAAGCCTTCGAGGTTACTGTCAGGTTGATATCCTGATAGCCTTATTTGTTGTAGACAACTTGGCCAGCTTGTCGGTTTAGAAATTACGTTTGACATCCAAACAACCTTGTATGTCACGGTGTTTGACCTGAACTCTAGGACCAAACCCCAAGGGGGTTGGCAATCCAAATGGGAGATGCTTCTGATGGAAGTTGCCTAGTTTGCCTTCCCTCATTGACAGCGAATGTAGGACCTTACTATCCTGCTGACTAGTTAGCTCATAGCTGAGGATCTATTAGCTGTGACTTCTGCACATTTCCACTTGAGAACCATTGTAACTCTGATCTTGGACGCCTTTTCCTCCCTTGGCATGATTACCCAATAAATAGATTGCTATGCCAGGTTAAGCTGAAAGATTTACTGGCTTGTCCACCATCAAGGTCTCCCGTGTGGAGTCACTTACGCCTGATGCGGGAAGCAAGCCTTCCCGTATTACCAAACTTGTTAATACCGCTCTCACCTTCCAGTGAGACCTCAGATCACCAGGATTACTATCCACTTCTTCTCTGGCCTTTTGAGACAGTGGGATACCACAGCTTGGAATGAGCTCTGTCTTGTTCCAGCCAGATACTAACACTTTAGCTTTCCCTTTGGGTACATCTACCATACTCCTGACTGTTTCCGGAAATGTCATTACTGGAATGAGATTATTTGGTCTTCTCCCGATACTGACTCTTCCAAGTTTGATTAATGTCTGAACTAGCCTTTGCCAGGCCTAGGGAACATTGAGCCAGCTGGCTGTGCCCGAACAAAAGAATACCCGTCGTCCTAGCTTTGCAAGAGGGCCACTACTGCACTTATGTCCTGAAATTGCCCTGAGTATGTGGCAAGGTTAAAGGCTGTCAAATTAACTTGTAGTGAAACTCCTTTACAGCCTATCAAAAGTACTTGCAGAATATGGGTCTCCCAACGTGTTTATACCCCCATCTGCTGGCGCCAACCTGCCGTCTCACCTGATGGTTTGGGTACTTGGCTGCCCGGGTTCCATATGACGATCTTAGATCTTCATCCTTATTTTGCTTAATGCTCAAGTCTGCTTTTGACGAGCCAGATGTGGTAACACTTGTCTCCAGCCTTAATTGCTCTAAGGAATGAAATGAGTTGGAGGAGGGGAACCCACATTTCAATGACTTCATCAATGCACAGGACCCCCAGATCCTGATCCCCTGTTAACTTGAGTAAGGCCCTGCGTCCTGTTCCATGACATATGATAAACAGTCCACTTCTCTACCTGCAGTGGCATTCTTGGGATTTCTCCCCCGAACCTCAGTGCTGCTGGTCAGAAGTGCTACTCTTGTGTGCCCCTGAATTTACATCTAATTCTGCCGGCCGATACCTACTGGGTGCCTTTGCTTGAAGAAACTTTGTTGCTCCCTGCAAGGGGCGGACTCGGCTTTAAGTATTAGGTAAAGGGTTATGGACCCTTCCATTATGCTCTATAATTTATCCCAGGTTTACTGGTTTAATTTGTCCCTCCATGCTGTCTTGAACTCAAGAGCTCTCGCTTGCAAGCTAGGTGCTCTATCGCCTGCGCCACCTTTGTTACTTTGCCTTTTTGGCTATCCTCTAGTGATCAGCGATTCCCATAAGGGATTAATCCTCCCTCTCGATATCGCTGGCTCCCCCTTGGCCAGTCACCACTCTGACTTAGTGGAGGTATGTGTCATCTGTGGGATGAACCGTAAGGGTTAACTGATCACCCTGGACTACTAGAGCACTGGCATACAGTCTTACCCCCCTCCTGGTTGAATTGCCTTAATGGCCACTGCATTCTTACTCTTGGATCAGATATCCTAGAGAGTTCCTTACTGACCAAACTTTGTTTTGATCCATTCGGAGATCTGGACTGCCAGGCTATCGAGATGAGCTCACAAAACACTACTTATTTGTATAAACCGTCTTACTTACACAACTATTCCTTGTTCCAGGGCAACTGCAAATGATATTGCCTGTTCTGCTGGCAGAACATCACTCTTGGTGCCTTTGATGAGGACTGCTTGAACGGCGCCTTTGAGGCAGAGGTACCCTTTAACCACTTCCTTACTGGGCACTTAAACCCCCCTCCTGCCCAGACCAATTTTCAGTTTTCAGAGCTGTCGCATTTTGAATGACAATTGCGCGGTCGTGCGACGTTGTGCCCAAATAAAATTTGCGTCCTTTTTCTCCCACAAATAGAGCTTTCTTTTGGTGGTATTTGATCACCTCTGCGTCATTTCTGATCGCCGCTATAAACAAAAAAAAGAGCGACAATTTTTCAAAAAAGAACAATATTTTTTACTTTTTGCTAAAATACAAATCCATAAAAGAAAAAAAAATATTCATCAGTTTAGGCCGATATATATTCTTCTACATATTTTTGGTAAAAAAAAATTCGCAATCGGCGTATATTGATTGGTTTGCGCAAAAAAGTTATCGCGTCTTCAAACTATGGGAATTGATTTATGGCGTTTTTGTTATTTTTTTTTTTTACTAATAATGGTGGCGATCTGCGATTTTTATCGGGACTGCGATATTGCAGCAGAAATGTCAGACATTTTTTACACATTTTTGGGACCAATGACATTTATACAGCGATCAGAAATTTAAATGTCCACTGATTACTGTATAAATGTCATTGGCAGTGAAGGGGTTAACCTGTAGGGGGCAGTGAAGGGGTTAACAATGTTCCCTGGGTGTGTTCTAACTGTGGGGGGGGGGGCGGGGCTGGTCAGGACATAACAGATCTAACTGATCCCAGTGACAGAGATCAGTAGATCTGGTATGTCCCCTGTCACAAAACGGAGAACCGCCGTGTTTACATCGGCGGTTCCCCGTTCTGCAGCTCTGTAAGGCGATCGTGGGTCTTGAGCGGACATCCATTTCAGATCTGCGCGCACAGGCATTTCAGATCTGCGCTGGAGCCATACTTCGGCAATATCGCGGATCTGTAGGGGTTAAACAAACATTTGTTGTTTGATTGGCTTCGTAACTGAGGCTTAGCAAACAGCGATCCACACAGTCCTTTGGATATAGTCAAAGCATCCATTTTCTGAGGCTGGCACATCTGGCTAGTCTGATAATGACTCCAACTGCTTCTGAAGTAGAGGTTGCCTTCAAATCACACAGCTGTTCGATTTGGCTTAATATGGACCATTAGAGACTCTAGATTTTCACCGTCTCTGCCCTGCTATTTGCGGTTTCCCTTGGCCTGCGATTTGGTATTGCATCTTGACACACACACAGCCACCACAAGCCCAATATCGCTCACAATGATTGTTGTAGTGAGTTCTCCATAGTTTGCCTCTTCTGGCACTTAACTTCCTAGTGCTTCCTTCGGGCTAAAGAGGGCCCGACCTTGTGAAGGACTTTTTCTTTCATTGGAATGTGGTGCTGGTGTTGAGGGCTGGGGAACTTTGCAACCCATTATGCCCATATTGTGCACTCTTTTTTTTTTTTTAAGATGTACTTACCTGCCCTCACCTTTATTGGACATGGCTGGCCTCTGTGCAAGTTGATTGTTCCTGGCTCACATATGAGCTGAAGGACTGGAGATATAATATCTGGAAGTATTGCTAAAAACTTTAGCAGTAAACCACTACAATTCCCTAAATCACCTGCTTAGCCTCATAGACCAGCTGCGATCGGGTGTATTCAGGGTGATGTGACCGTAGGCCCCAAGAAGCCCCCAGACCACATTTTCATCTGCAGCCAATTGCAGGGTCAGATCACCATTCACCCCTGTGGACGTTGCTGTCTGCCATCGAGATCCAAGAGCCCGCCATCCAGCTAAACGCAGCCAGTCGCAGCACCCAAGGAGTCCCTGATGACCAGCGGAAACAGACCCCCATGCAAGCCTGAGATGTTACAGGCCGCAGCCACACAGGTTGATCCTAACTGTAAAAGGATCTAGGCATAAAAACTAACACGTACTTGTATACAGTAAATAAACACATAGCAGTTATCAGTGCTGTAGCATCAATAAAAATCACATGCAAAGCAGTAAGAGTTAACAGAACTCAGGCAATTAGCACTAGTAGGTTAACACACCTTAGACAATCCCCAGAAAAGGTTATATTCACAACCAAGCATTAGATCATAGTACACAGTAATGAAGCCTGCAGAGCTAGGCTTTGCTTTAGTTCCTAGGAAAGCTTCAGCTCAGTTATCACAGCAACACCTGCTATCAGCTCAATCATTAGCAGCCACAGCCTGTGAAACCTTAGCAATAGACTGACATACAATGGAGAAACCAGCAGTCTCCCAGTGTGATTTCTGCTTAGTTGTTTAGATTAATCGCATATAACTGCCGAAATTCCTAGCCACATACCAGTAGCTGCATACTATAGATTTGTGCACCATGTGGTGCCTTACCAACTCCACGTCTTATGGCCAATAGGCAGTCTGTTGAATGTCCATCCATGGAGACTTTGATGAAGGAGCCATTCCTAGAGACCAGCCGCCTGCTGGTCTCTAGGACTATAGGGGGTGCGGCCTCCCCCATAAGGAAGATTTTTCAACCTCTACAGCGGGGAGTGTCACAACAGGAAAGAGGCTGAACCTGCGCGGATGGGCCGGATGAATCGGGCCAGGTGAGGGGAAAAAAAATGTCTGCTCATTAGCAGTAGTATAACCATCTGAGCAGTGAGGAAAACAAAAAAAAAGAGAATGAGGCCAAAGGGGAGGAGACCTGCTTTTATAGTGTAACCGATCCTGGAAAAGGGGCAGAGCCTACCCATATGTATATGCTGTCATGCTGTGTCAGGAAAATCCTGCTCACTCTCTCTAGTTCTCTTATTTTCTACTCATATTTGTATGTGACTGTTTATTTTTGGACAAGCAAGGACTTTCAATTTGAAGAGTTTATCTTACCATGTTAAAGATATCTTCTTCAGCACCACAATTCCTGCTGTTGGCAATACAAGCATTTTGTTCGGCATCTTCTATGTCATGACGAGATGCATTCACCTATATGTTAATCAAGATATGTTATGATATTTTGAAGAAAGTTGTTCTGAAGTACTTTAAAACATGTCAATGAAAAAAAAACAACTTTAAAATATGAGCATTTTTTTTTTACTAAACATGATGCTGTGTTGCTGCTTACAGGCTGTTTAATGAGAGTAAAAAAACTAATCCCACTAACACAGCAGTAATCAACTGTAAGAGTTATCAAACAAAACAAATAAATATCAGCGGTAATGTACAAAAAAAATTAAAGACACACTGTCAGATCCTTAAATGTGTTAAGCCAGAAGGTCCCTGCAATAGGAGGCCCTAAGAAAACAACAGTTAAGTTAAATAGGTCTTGGGATTGCTCAGTGATCTGCTTTATTGCTGTGTCACCATTAAAAGTGAGACAAAGCACAAATATTAAAAACTTGACCCAGGTTCAAGCCTTTCACTTCCTCTCTCATAATCCAATTTTATTTTATTGAAAGGTAGCAAACGTCTTCAAGAATCACCTCTTGTGGCTCAATAACTCTCAAAAACTGCAATCCACATACAGGTCTTTTAAAGCGAACTAAACCCATCCTTTGCAACCAATGAAGCTGCCACCTTAGCCTCTATTTGATCTGCAGTCATCATAGTGCTGCACATCTTAAAGGAGTTGTAAAGGCAGAAGATTTAATTTATCTTCATGCATTCAATGCATTAAGATAAAAAAAAACCTTCAGCGTGTAGCAGCCTCCCCAGCACCCCCTAATTACTTACCTGAGCCCCATCTCTCTCCAGTGATGTCCACAAATGTCTAAGCTGTCCGGAACACTCCTCCTGATTGGCTGAGACACAGCAGCGGTGCCATTGGCTCTCGTGGCTGTCAAAGTCAGTCAGCCAATGGGGCGGGGCCAGGGCTCTGTGTCTGAATGGATACACAGGGTTCTGACTCAGCTTGGGTGCCCCCATAGAAAGCTGTGGGCTGTGGGGGCACTCGATAGGAGGGAGGGGCAAGGAGCAGCAAAGAGGGACCCGAGAGGAGGAGGATCTGGGCAGCTCTGTGCAAAACCAACTGCACAGAGGAGGTGAGTATAACATGTATGTTTGTTTTTAAAAAAACAAAAAACTTTAAAATCACTTTAAGTTATGAGACCAGTCACCCGATGGCTTGACAGTTCAATTGGGAGCACAGGGAACTGTGACAAAGTAACACAAAGCCCAGGACCGTACTTCATATAGGCACTATGTTTAACCACTTCATATCCAGGCCATTTCTGTCACTCCTCTCCTACATATACAAATCATCATTTTTTTGCTAGAAAATTACTCAGAACCCCCAAACATTATATATGTTTTTTTAGTAAAGATTCTAGGGAATAAAATAGCGGTTGTTGCAATTTGGAAAAAAAACTGTTTCATGAATTAAAAAAAACAAAACAGTAAAGTTAGACCAATTTTTTTCATAATGTGAAAGATGATGTTACGCCTAGTAAATAAATACCGAACATGTCACATTTTAAAATTACACAAACTTGTGGAATGGTGCCGAACTTTGGTACTTAAAAATCTCCATAGGTGATGCTTTAAAAATTTTTACAGGTTAGGTGTTTTGAGTTACAGAGGAGTTCTTGGGCTAGAATTATTGCTCTCACTCTAACGCACACAGCGATACCTCACATGTGTGGTTTGGACGCCGTTTACATATGCGGGCGCAACTTACGTATGCGTTTGCTTCTGTGCGCGAGCTCGCGGGGACGGGGCGCTTTCAATTTTTTTTTTATGATTTCTTATTTTACTTTTTTATTTTTACACTATTTTATTTTGTAAACATCCCTTGTAATAGGAAAAGTGTGTGACAGGTCCTCTTTATGGAGAGATGCAGGGTCTATAAGACCCTACATCTTTCCTCTAGACTGGAAAGGCTGAGATCAGAATAAAAAAACGGACGATCTCAGCCTTTCCTTCTCCTTTAACTGGTATTATTTACTTCAGAGTCCCGGACATGACGACATGACGTGCGCCTGGGCCTTCGAGAGCCATAGAGATGACTGAGGGACATCTGTCCCCCGGAAATCTCTGGTATCTCGTTCCGGCGGCAGGCAATTTCTTCTCCCAGTCACTGATCGCTCAGGTGAGTCGGGAGAAGCACCGGAGGGCGGCAGGAGGGGGGGGGGCGTCCCCTCCCGTCACCTGCAAGAACGATCAAGCGCCTGAACTGCCGATATGATCATTCTTACGGTGATGGGAATCGCCTGCTCTAAAAAAACGATACCTCAATGATGCCTGCAGGTGCCGGCATCATTGAGATATCACCAGTGAAATCCCAGGATGTCCATAGGATCTGAACTGGTTAAAGGATTTTTTTCATTTTTATTGATTCACTTTAAGCATCATTAAACTCACTGCTCAAGAAAAAAAAACGTATTCATACATGCCCCCAGGGCAGTACCTGGGCCCCCATACCCTTTGGTCAATTACTTGCATATACCTTGTTTCCCCGAAAATAAGACATCCCCCGAAAATAAGACCTTCCTACAGGTTTAGTTCGTTGTGAAATATAAAGCATCCCCCGAAAATAAGACATCCCCAATAATAAGGCATCCACCCCGATAATAAGGCCCCCCCGGCTCTGTCTAGGAATGAAAATTACTGGTAATTAACCATAATCTGGTTACTACGGTCACTGCTGTGTGGAGGCGGAGCGGACATTGGAGTGAGCGGTGAGCGCGGGGCGGGAGAGAGCGGAGGAGGAGACTTTCGCGACTGTGGTGTGAAGGACAGGAGGATCAGAACGGACGGGAAGCGGCGAAGGCGAGTGCTTGTCTGTCTCTGGTGACACTGAAAGATGCTCGCAGCCGCCCTCATGTGGTCAGTGGCAGACCCTGCTCCAGCCCAGGTCCAGGACCCAGCCAGCCCAGTGACAGTCCCCAGGGCCAGGCAGGCCCCAACTAGGCCAGCGCAGTGACAGTGTCTGGTGAAGGTGTCCACTGGCACAGGGGTGGGGGGGGATCACTTACTGTAAAATGACACAGGAGGATCAGAGGGGGCAATTAAAATGACACAGCAGGATCAGAGGGGGCAATTAAAATGACAAAGGAGGATCAGAGGGGGCAATCAAAATGACACAGGAGGATCAGAGGGGACAATCAAAATGACACAGGAGGATCAGAGGGGACAATCAAAATGACACAGGAGGATCAAAAGGGGTTACTACGGTAAAATGGTAATCCCCCTCTGATCCCCCTATGTCCTTTTAATTGCCCCCTCTGATCCTCCTGTGTCATTTTGATTGTCCCCTCTGATCCTCCTGTGTCATTTTAAGTGATGGGGGGGGGGGGGGGGGG